>JBAJNP010000664.1:0-83690 GCA_036877545.1 Yasuhikotakia modesta | reverse complement strand
ATTTCAACCATCTTGAATTAGTTTGGTTATGAAACGTGGTCATCACAAACCAGAAAGGAGCCAAAGCTATATGTGGGTAGGACTGCTCACCTTTAAAACTGCTGAGAAGGTTTTCAAGAAGATCATGATGTCCATGTTTTGGCAGGATCACTGCTGGACAAATAAGTGCCTCAAGTGCAACTGAATTGTGGTTTTTTATGAGTTCCTAAAACCAGAACTAAACTAGGCCTATACATTTGTGTTAAACTTACTGTACAGTTGTAGATTTATACCATACAAACCAACAATGCACTGATATATTTATAATAAATATATATCATATTTATATTAAACAAAAAAAATGGACATTAGCGACAGGACGAGACAGGTTCTGTTGTAGGCCATAGTGGTTCGAGCCTGGCTGGGGTTCAGGTGAAGCAGACAGCCAGAATGGTTTAAGGTCTCTAGTCTACTGAAGAAAAAGGAAGAAAGCTTTTCTTAAATCAGTGGTTTGACAAAAAAAACTTTGCATTCAAGACGCATGAACCTGTGTTTTGAAGCTCAAGAAAGCATTCTAATCAGATTAAAGGCAGAACTGTTGTGGGTCTTAGGGTTGAATGAAGCCTGGGAGTCACTGCTGGGCTACAGACCTGACTGGATTATTTTACAACATTTTGACCATTTAGAACCAGGGCAGGTATCATGCTGGTTCTTTAAAAAATGGGCCATCTCTTGGCACCTGACTAATACTTCCTCATTAACAGACAGCGACTCTCATGTGCTATAGAGGAAAGTCTTGTGTTTTATCCTCCCTCAAAGGTAACGTGATCTGCCTTTCCTTGACCTGCCCTCCACTGAGAGCTAATCAGCCTCACCTGTGTGCGCTTCCCAGCGGCTACACAATGCTAACTCAGCAACAGCTGATAAGGTTTCGATCCCTCAGGTAAACACCAGAGGCCAAGGGCCCTTGTCAGAGTACAATCAAGATTGTCTGAGTGAGGCTTGTGGGATTCTGAGAGAATGCAGAACTGTTGTGATGCCATCTCTCATGAAAGACAGCTCAGGTGGAAAAGCATTAGCTATGCTAACATCCACACTGTGACTCAAAAGAGTCAGTAAATTGCAGGCAGCTAGCAGAAAACATTGATGAACAGTGAAACCTAACAGTGTCTTCCAGTTAGGGGTTGTTAAGTGCACAGGTAACCGCTAATGAACTGTCAATGCAGTAAGAAACATCTTTTTTGAAGTGTAATGAGTTCAGTATATAATAATCAGTATATGCCATTCAAACACTATATGTGTACAGAAAATAGGGAATTGCCAGTTGAGATGAATTGCTAGATTAGAAGTCACAATGAGGGATAATATCATGAATAATATCAATACAGAATCAGAAGATGTGACTATGCAGGCAGTTATGAGAATGAGAGCCAGAGAAATAATAATTGAATAATTGAACACATAGGAAATAGTAAATTATGATGTCATGGGGCGCCCAAAGGTGAATGCATTTGCTCAAATCTAACAGTCCTGCTGTTTAATGTGAGAACATATTTGAAAAATAGATGAGAAGGCTAGCCAAGAATATAAGAAAAAAAGGATCATATTATTATGCACATGGTTTAAAATAGAATGATCTCTGTGCCTAATACAGTTTCAAGCCTTAATGTTTCATTAAACATTTTTCTCAACAATTAAACATCAAGCAGAACAGAAGGTTAAATATTTTAGACTTCCCATAATGCTTTGTGTGAGTGTGGTTGAGTTAATGGGTCATATCAGGGGAACCTTGTATCATCTTCCATTAAGAAGAGAAAGGAGACATGCTTTGGCCATAATACCCACAATCCCACCTGCTCAAACGCTGTTGTTTTGTCACTGAGCCACGGTATCCCAGCATTCCCTAATGAGATTAGATGGCCACTAATGAGCTCTGCAGTGAGTAAAATCAGCTGTGTGGTGAAGGTCAGAAATCTCACCACAGATTGTGCTGTTGGACTTCAGCAATCATTAACAAATAACAAACAAATGATTTATGAGAGAAGTGGAATTTGTGTTGGCCCTCAGAGGAGGTTTCCCATTCACCATCCGTATTTTAATAAGCTTAAAAATATGGAAGTGATACTAAGACATGGTACTCTGACACAATGAGCTGTTCTCACTGTGGGTTTTGTTTGGCTTAATGAAACATCCAATTCAAGCTTGAAAATAATGGAGCATACAGCTGACTGACTTGGGTTTGGATTCACCTTGAGTAAGTAAATGTTTGACTGTTTAAGGCAAACATTTTACCAGACAGACTAAAAGACTTCTATTATCCTGTTTGTTTTATGGCAAGACATACAATATTTGCTTTTCTAGGCTGATACTTCCAGTTCGGTGGCTGGAAACGGTCTGAGTTCAATGTGTATTCAGTGTCAATGTGAGGTCAAACCGTCTTTGCTCAGAGATGAAAATAAATGTAAACTATCAACATATATTGGATCAATATGAGAAATCATCCTGTATTTTAACACTGACCCTTCATTATGAGAAATACATTTTCTTTATTTATTGCATTAAGAAACACATTATTGGTTATTTATTTACTAGCGAGTAAGTGTTTTCCTATATTCTCATGCATTTATTATTTGAAAAATTTCTCATATATGGAATCTCCTCTTAAGCAGTGATAAAGTAAAAAAAAAACCCAATATTTCTGAGATTTAATTATGGTGCAATTTTCTAAGTGCATTTCTTTTTTAGGTAAGTGTTCACATTAGCGAGGCAAATATTGCATGCTACGGTGTTTTAAGCAAATGTGTCCAATACATCTTCCTATCAGACCTGAAAGATTTTTGTCACAGATATCTCCTGTAATCAGTTTCATACCGTGTAAGTCTGAGGAAAGTGGAGAATGACCAATGACTGAACTGATATTTAATCCTGAAGGCTGAGTGATGTTTGAGGCAGTTGCACAGCTTAATGCTTCTGAATGTTTGCTTTAGAAATTGAAAAACGCCTTTAGCTGCAAGATGAAATCAATGGAAAACAGCCTGAAATGCTTCATGACATATTTATATGTTTAGCTAGTTATTTTTCTCTACATTATATCGCTAAATATTATCAGTATACCCAGAGAAATATTTTATTGCTCAGAGGTTGTTTGCTTTAAAGTCGATGGAGATTCTATGAAGTTCTCACATGTGCATCTAATTATCTGATTTTTCTCCTAAAGTTCCTAAATAAACACAAATAAGACCACTGTTGACACAGTAAGAGAGATATGCATGTTTTGTGGATAGCATAGAATTTAACTTTGCAAGATAATGATAATCTTAATAGTGATTGTTGAAATCTTTTGTTGAAGAGTTTGGTGTTGAACCACTCTCAAGATTTCTTCTAAATCTGCTCTGGAGACACACAATATTCAGAGACAAAGAGACTTTAGCACAAAAATTTCAGTTCCATTAAATTATGGTGTTCCATTTAAAAATCAGTTCCATTTAATCATATACAATTATACATTTTCTCCCTATTCAACTTTCCCCTATTCAATCACGGTCCAGCTCCACATTATCAAATGTATCAACTTAGCGCCGGGTTCAAAGCATCTCATAAAAGTAAATTGGCTTCAAACGCTCTCATGAATGGACATTGGCATTTAAGATGTTTTGCAGGGTGCTGAGACTCACTGCCAGCAGTTCTCCTCACTTAGAGAACTTTGACGTATGGGGTGTGCTGGGTTTTGTGAAGCTAATGAAAACGTGGGCTCCTCCATTAACCTCAGAGAGAAACGTTGAGGTAGTTTGATGCATTCAGATCAGCAATGGCCGATATTTCACCACGACAGGCGTTGCCAATGAATAATTAAGTGTTTAATATAATGTTCGTGAGGAGAGGAAGATAAAGAAAGAATAAACAGTAATTGTTTATCTTTAAAACCAATGCAACAATGTTACCAAGTTCTAACAAGTGAAAGAATTTGTGTGTGAGTGTTTGTGCATCTTCAGAAAAATAGCTTTTTGATGTTGCTATAATGATAGTTCCATTGTAGTTCATTAGCTTTGTGATGGAAGCGAAGGAAGGCCTGGCAGGCTCATGAGCGTGAGGTCATGAAAATTTAAGTGGGAAATTTATACCAGAGAGACTGTGGCCCTGCCAGTGACTTGCGAACGCCTCAGGAAACATGTTTTCACAGAGCTGGGCTGATGCGACTGCTGATAAATAGTTAAGAAACTAGGACTGTATGCACTATGTGAGATGTCTGAGAGGTTTGCTGTTTGTAGATAAGATAAAGCCGTAATATATTACAGCCGTGAACTAAAGCCATACGTTGTGGGGTTGGGATGGAAGGTGTACTTACAATTCAGATTAAATTAATTATTCATAATTCTTTAATATTTCATAAATTAAAAAATGGTTTGATACTTATGTTTACAAAGCTGTGCGTGCTGCTTTAACATGTACAATTTAAACTTCTGAGGAGAAAATATTGCCACACATTATTGAGAACAGATGCAGTGTCCCTGTACATTAAATATTAATGCTGGATGTTAAACATAGCAAGAATGTTAGATTATAAATTAGATTATTTATGACTAACAACACTTTCTACAGTCAAGTCTTGTAATTTAATAAATGATATTCCATAATTTAGTTAAATTAAGTAGCTAAATTATTGTTTTCACATGGTAATGTAAGCCATATGTACATTTATACGGCTAAATAAATCTTAAAATAAACAGACTGCATGCTCTGAATCAGTCACTGTCTATAACATGTATCATACAGACAGAGGTTAGCAGTTTCTATATCTCAGATTACTGACCTATAGCTCCCTGCCCTGCATATATGTACCCCCTGATAAATAGCTGACAGATTTTCATGCATATTCATAGATGCATATGGGCTGCCATCTCATCTCCTCAGCCATGTAGACATGTATGAAGACACTTCATTAATGGATGTACTACGATAAGTGCCTTCAAAGCCCACAGCACCAAAGGGAAAGTTTAGCTTTTGTGCTCCAAAGGCCTGCATGAGTGTGTTTCAGTCACCAACCAGGACTAGTTTAGTTCTAAAAACTGATGTGAATTAAACAAAAAGTCTTGAAGTACTTGCTATTTCTACGCATTTAACATTTGTTAGAAACATTTAAATTTTCTTTCCCTCAAAACTCTTCTTTTTAATTCTGTAGAGCAACTACTGTGTGTGTGGTGCTTTGTGCTAGCGGCTAAACCAGGTGTGTTGTGATTGATATTTAGCCTCTTATGTAAAACACTGAACAGAAAAACATGGCGGGTAACAGCTGGTTATACGAAAAGCATGTGCAAGAACATTCATGTTATTTCCTCTGGGATAATCAGACATAGGACGTAATTGTTCCATAAAAACAGGGACAGGATGTCACAAACTAATTGTGCTGCTTTATTTCTGGAATGTCTGGAATCATGACTGATGCCGGGTGACATGACGGATTTTTAACCACAGCTTGTCACCTTGTGATGACTGATAACTAACAAATAAATGAGCCCCACACAGACTGCTTGATTCACTTTAAACGCATGAATGGCCTTAATGTAAATAAGGTTGTTAAAGCAATCAGCACTCTTTATTTACACATCTATAGATACGTGTCCTCAGTCAACAGACTAAAAGCTCTTAATTGTTTTGTTTATATTGGGAGTGAAGATATGAAGGTTGTTTTGAAATCATGACACCAATTGATGTGGATGAAGCATCGTGCAAAACATTCAAGTTTTTATAAAGGTTCTGAAATTTGGAATCAGCCATGATTAATTTACACAAGCAAATGTATCCAATAGCAGTGATGTTAAAGCAATAAAGCCAGCATCAACTGGTTGGTCATGTGATCTCAAGCCCTCATAGGGTGACCAGCTTTTGAAAAATAATTCAGCTCCTACTGGTTAAAGATGATTTAAAACACATTTTAAATATTCTATCTCTAAAAAAGTTACCTTCAGGTCTTCTACAAGCCTTCAGGTCACTACATAAACATTCGTACATTTGTATTTTCAAGACTCTCACATACAAGTTTTATTGATTAAAATAACATTTGCCAAGACAGTAAATGTTAATGACTTTTGCCTGTCAATTGGCTATTGACAAAACCTCCTGCAATAACCACTAGTGCTGCAACAGTTTCCTGTCATTTACGTTAGCTAACATATTGCATAATTTACCTAAGAGCACGGTGTCCTTCCTGTAAACAGCTATAGACAGGACATCTCTGACATGGGCCATGTGGATATTTATTCCTCTTAAACTGATTTTCTCCACCTACTGAGTTACCTGAGACAGGTTCACAACCTGTGCGAGCAGAGGTCACGAACTGTGTCACTCCCCCCTCAGGGTCTGTGGAAGTGTTTTGGAGCACATATGTGCCTGTCTTTGGCATCGCCGCCTTCATCTTGTCGCGGTCACATTCAGCATGTGCCGCGCGGTGAGTTTCATTGCCAAACAGGTGTTCCAACCCAGCTAGGCCATCAATCATCTACAGTCCATCTCTGTAGAATTCAGGGTTAATTATCATCAAATAAGCCATTAGAAATAATGATGAAAGGAAAGGCAAGGATCCGGGTTTGATGCGAAATAATGGTGTATGGATAACTGGAGATAAAAATTACTAGATGTTGTCCCGTTAACTGGTTCGGAAGCTAATGTAGTTCCCATAAGGAAAATGATAGGATCGGTTAGCCCCCTTTTTAAATGGGCCCTATCCATTAAAGATAATTACAGTTCAAATAAAACCACATAACATATTTCCTGTGCTTCCATCTAGATCTTGACACAGGGTCTTAGCTTTTTCATTCCAAATAATTTCACAATCTGTACCTGATAAATGCCATTATGGTCCTTTAATGCAGCTAATGTATTAATTGGCATTAGCATTGGATTAAGATCTTGTTGTAAATTATTCTGTGGTATTAGATGGCACCTGACCTATTGTAGATTTTACATTGTGTTCAGGCCTTAATTTATCTTTGCAGAATCCTTGTGAATATTTTAAGCACCCAATTAAATACCAACTGACCTGCAGGTCTTAAAGCAGGCATAGAAACTGAGCTGTCTGGCAGAGGTTTAGCTGTGTTAAATCACAGTGCTCTTTGGAAAAAACTTGTTAGGTTACTGTTGTTAGTTTTTTGGGATTTTCTAATCATCTCTCTCTCTCTCATATGTCCCCACACTGACCACTTCTCTCCCTTATTTTCTGACATCTGCAATTTTGTTAACATCTACAGACATTGTTAAGAGCATGTCATTTCACCAAGACAGATTCCTTTGTGCCATTCTCATTAGAGAAACAACATGACTGTCTCCTAAAGAAATGTGTTATTTGTGTAAATTTCAGCTCATAAATACACTCCCATGCAATCGCGATGAGGAACGGCAATAACCTGCTGTCTAGCTTTAAAAATACATCAAAGGGTAACACTGAAGTCACTGAATTATAGGTCACCCAGCATTGCATGAGATACAATAAAAATAAATCAAAGCATTTATATTTAATCATCACTTGCCCTAATGCAGCACTTCACAGATAGTTCATTTCTGCTGTCATGAAATTGCATGAGCTGTTTGCATGAACATTGCTCCGCAGATGCGATTCACACGAGCGCTAGCCTGCTGCAAAAACAGCATTTAAAATCTTCCAATCTCTGTGTTTCAAATCCACACCAAATGTTATCATTCAACCCCTGACTCTCATGGGGAACTCGATTACCTTATACCTCTAAAGAACACAAGGAGTGATTTAGAGCAAAACATTTCACAAATTGTCCAGGGCTTCACATGTGCTCGGCCAATAGACTGCCATTCTCTCCCTGCCCCCCTTTGAAATCAGGCCCACTTCCAAGTTTCCAGTTATGAAAAATGTCTGGGTATGACACTATCATTACCGCAATCACTCTTCTCTGTTGTATCCATTTTGCTTTAAATGTATCTCTAAAGCTCACACAGGCATTTCAAACCACTATCATTTCAGTCAGACTGTGATCTCCACAGCAATCTGCATCTTGTTGAATGTGTGCGAGGAGAGAAAACCAGACACCTGTCTCTGCCCAGTGGGATATTATGAAAAAAGGTACTAATACTAAATTCTTCAACCGGCCAAGCATATCAAAGCAGTGTGCACTCAGACTACACTGGAATAGGGCGATCATTTCAAAAAGAGCCACAAACCACACATTGTGGGCTGCAGGGCCCAACCATCATTATTCTGATCCATGTCACCATTACTGTGCTCTGCAACAGTAATCTATCACGCATTTGATTGGCTGATGCAATGACAGCTTTCGGACCGCTGACCTGAGGACAAACGTATTGTGTCTATATAAGAAAATAAAGCTGTTAGTGAGCTGTTTGGCAAGATTAAGTTTTTAGAAGTAGAGCTGAACCTTTAAAGATAAATTTGAACCATTTACTGAAAGGGCTTGGAAATCACATATTTACACTTAAAGTTCTGAAGCGATATAAATAATATTTTGTGAGGCAAGACACAGTTTTGATCAGTCACAAACACAAACTACACATTCTTTTGATAGGTCCAACTTTACAAGGTATTTGTGTAAATTTAAAATTTTTAAATAGCTATTTTTTATTTATTCCTAAGCAAACTGTGGTAACAATACCATTTTACATTTATTATCATTTTTAATAAAACCCTGTAATTTTCTTTATTCTGCTATGGCTAGCTGCTAGTTTTTAATGTATCTTAAACACACAATTACCACTGTGCTCATAAGGAACGTTCAGTGATAGCCAAAACACAAAAGGACCAATGGACGTATCCAGTCAGCCAACTGTATGTTATGTGTGGCCATGTTCTGTCAATAAACTGGAGGGAAAAATTAGGTAAAAGCTCTTCTGATAGTCTCTGTGAGAATACAGCCTGTGTAAGGTTTTGGGACAGCTTTGCTTTCAAGAGCGAAACATAATTAACATTTCCTCATCAATTACAATAGAGTGAAAACATAGCAACCCAGATGGATATGCTTAAATCTGTCTAAAATTACTCTGCACTAACTTACTTTCAGCTGAATTCTAATGAGGCTGTCTGGTCATTTATTCAACAAAGCTACAGGGAATTTGGTTTAATCTAAAGCGTTACCTGGCTACATTATGATCAAATAACATAGAAAACCTTTGACAAGAATCCATTTAATAACAGTTGATAGCAGCTATCAGATATAACACACTTTCTTAATATCTCTTGTCTGAGTGAGTCATAATTAGACCTGTACAGAAGGATCAGACGATAAGGAAACATACAATGACTGGTAACCTGTTACTACAGGACTGGCTACTAGACATTTGTTTGTTTTGGAGCCAACCCCCTCTTGTGGCCATTTAGGCATCAATGTTATGTAAAGAATTTGCCAAATGTAAATATTGCTGTACATTATTCTCTTTTCATGAAATAATGGTATCTTTGGCATTGCCCAATTTTAGTTATTTGTCTTTTCTTTTACATCAATGCCTTAAATAAATTTCATTTACTGGGGCTAAAACAAAAAAAACAGCCTGTGATTGGCTGAAGGCTCTGTTACACTGCATCATGCAGGAAATCAACAAAACATAACATATAAAATCTAAAATCTCGGTCCATGCTAAAAACTGTGTTGAATCTGGTCTCGTCCCCATTTAAATCTCATTCTGTGCCTCATCCATTTTAAAGAGTAATGTTATAGGATAGTGATGCTGGCGTTGTGTGTGGGCTGACCAAGCTCCAATTTGATCATTATATCTGATTGTGAGCTAAACAGTTGGGTGATGGATACAGTCTCATTACAATGGGAAAGTGAGAGTTTAATTTCCTGTACATGTTCCATCTTTATTAATGTCAGGAACAGCAGGTTGTCAATTGCATTAGGGCTCAGATCTCTTGCAAGACACCAACAATGTCTTCACACAGAGTTCTGACAAACACACACAAACAAAGTAGCCGTGACATGTTTCACAGCCAGATGTGATGATTGTTTCACTAAGCCTCAAGACTCTTACATGACTGAGTGGAACTGGGCTAAAACCCAGCATTAAACAAAACCATTAAATAATGGGCATTCATAAAATTAATCACTACATAAAGTGTTTATCGTTATTATTTGTCCTGAAATATAACTGTTTCTGATCATAGACCTTCTGTGAGAAATAGTGGCAGAAAGATGGCAGTATGAGGGACTGAGAGAGAGAGAGAGAGAGACAGAGAGAGAGACAGAGAGAGAGACAGAGAGACAGAGAGAGAGAGAGAGAGTGTGTGTGTGTGTGTGAGAGAGAGAGAGATAGAGATAGAGAGAGAAAATTTAAGAGAGAGAGTTCAGTAGCCACAGTTCCCCTTCACTGGCTGGACAGGTTGGATCATGAAGCTCAGGGGGTTTGCAGAACTAAACCCAGAGTGCCTGATTATTGCCATGCTAAATTTATATTGATTGCTGTGGCTTAAGAGCTAAATTCAAGCTTCTCCCTAGACACAGTGACAATATATGTTCTGAAGTAGTTTGGTAATCCAACTACAAGCTGCACGATTCATACATCATAACAATAAAAAGCACTACGGCCCTTTTCAGCAATAAAATACACCACAGTGCTGTTTAAGAGGTTGTATTTACAGTACAAAGGATCAAGGAAAAAAGCTGATCACTCAAAGTGTCTCAGAAAATGTTTGAAACACATATAACACACAACGTATAAATGCATTTGGTTGTTTAGGCAACATACATAAACTCCTAAGCAAACGAATAAAGTTTGGGAGTTGCATGTGCAAGCAATTAAAATCAAGACACATAGAAGAAGCTCTACAGAAGTAGTATCAACAAACTCCTATTTTTGCATATATTTCAGGAATAGTAATTAGGTTTACATCTGTTTTATTGAGACATAAGTGTGACCAAATGTAAACTGAATTCAAACAAACTGAATTTGAATAAACTGAAACTGAATTCGAATCAGATAAGAATCAGATCAATTAAAACGTGAAGTGACCCCATGACCCTTAGGTCATGTGTTACTCAGGCATGAAGTTTTGCTGTTCTGTTCACACACTTACATACATACCATATGTGTTTGCCCTTGACATTACCAGCAGATTTAAGAAGCTCTGAGGTAAGATGGAAATAGTGCTGAGACAGTAAAGACAGTGGCCTGCTATTGTCTGGTAGCTATATTTGCACCCACAGCACAAGAAAAGCTGTGTAACGCAGCCTCACAGAACAGACCTTTGGGGAACGGCCCTGATTAAACAGCAATTAAATTAAGTGCCAATGCGAGGAAAATACACACTGATTGACAGACTGTTTCCACAGCATTCACTTTCTCCTGGGTTTAGAAGGAGTGTATAGACTTGCCAATGACCCATCTGCCTTTGGTCTCTAAAGACTCTCTAATTAATCCATATTACCATACAAACATGCAAGAGTTTGACTCTTTGAAACTGTCTTCAACCTGTTTGGGAGTGAGATTCATTAACATATCTGAGAGAAGCATTTCCAGGGCATATTTATGCACGCTTGAGGCTAGCTCACGATCAATGTGTGAAAATCACCCCTATAAAGTCATTTACAAAAAACTGTGGCCTTTAAAATTGTTTCAAAATCAAGTTGGTGCTCGGCAGGTACACGCTTTACACCAAAATATCTGACCTGACTGGACTCCACCTGACTACATTTTTCGTACAGTGAACAAACCACTAGCGTAGCAGGTCATAAGATAAACTAAATCACAAATAATCTCTCTCATGTCTAGATTGTTTATTCCTTGTTTATTCCTTAGTTAATTCCAAGTTAATTGAGAACAAATGCTCCTTCAATTGTTCTTTCTATCCATTTACAGTTAAGTATTGAGAAGCTGAACATATCTGTATTGAAAGTGGGTTACAGTATAATCTTTGGCTTCAGGAAACATAAATACAGTTTAGGAAACCTTCCTGAGTTCTGGGAAAAGGTGCTTAGCATTTCTAACAATTTCTTAGCCATTACTCCATGTTCTGATGCAGTTGAAGAACAAAGTGGAATATCCCAAAAATACAGCAGAAGAAATTATAACGTGTTCCTGTGTAGCTCAACTGGTAGAGCATTGCATTAGAAGCAAAAAGTTTGTAAGTTTGATCCCAGGGAGCACAAGTACTGATGAAAATGTATGCCTTGAATTCACTTTAAGTCACTTTGGATAAGAGCATCTGCCAAATTAATAAATGTAAAGGTATATTAACATTTATGCATTTGGCAGCTGCTTTTATCCAAAGCGACTTATAGTGCATTACAGTGCAAGGTTACATTATATCAGTATATGTGTATTCCCTGGGTTTCAAACCCACAACCTACATACTGCTAATGCAATGCTCTTCCAGCTGCGCTACAGGAACCTTATTACTTAAACTCGGAAAGCACAGTGTGAATTCCTGATGTAGCGTGCAGCCCTGCAGGAAGCTGGATGAGATGTTTCACACAGGCTAGCGTAATGGTGAGAACAATGCCGGGCCTACTGACCTCATCACGGGTGACATTTAATACACAGCCCGGCGCTGGGCTTCTCATTCCTCCTGCAGCGCAGCAAACAAACGCAACTAGCCTGATGCACGTATGCATGGTGTACATGGTCTAGCGGTTAATGCCTGCATTAGACTTTGAATGCACAGCAGCAAAAAAGATCTGTGCAGACCACAATCTAGCCACAGAGTCTAAAAGCAGTCTCTTAGGAAGCTGTCAAGTCTCTGTGCATATACTCTAGAGGAATTGGGTCTTAAATGCTTCATAAAGCTTTCATAAATATGCAATCGGTGGGAGAGCTCTAATAGCAGCTGCTAAAACCTGCCTCAACCCTCATTATCCACCAGGAACCTACTGGGAGCCTCTGTGGTGCAAGGTGCAGGGGAATATGTTTTGCATTTGTCCCTGCAGAATTCAGCTCCCCTTAACAAATTCCTTTTGATCTGGGCCCAAGCCGTAGCAAGAGGAGATGCATTTGGGAGAAATTGTGCCAGTTTCTGTGAAACACTGCAAGACTTGCACTTTTATTGTATAAAAATAAGTTGTTAGAAGATCTTTTACTCTCTATATACTCACCCAGAAGTGAGGGGGATATGAAACAACTGTATTTTCTTACATTGGTTATTTTGTGATGATCAATTTTGTATACTTAATGATTTATGTCCATTATCCATATACTTATGTGGCAAATAGCCTTGTAATTCATTTGATAATAAATAGTAAAATATTTCTATAAACAAAGGACATACACTAAAATAATTTACCTGACCACCATTAAAAATGTACTGTAAATGTATCCATGCATTAAATAGAATCTTATTGTTGAAAGTTATAAATGGTTGTGAATGAGAACAGTAACATGAGCAGAAGAATTTTCCATAGGGATCGTCTCATCTGACAGTAGATCAGTGTGCCCTTGGTTCCCAGCGAGTAATGCTCATCAAAACGGCCGTATTCCTCCATAAACCTTAAGACTCATACACAATGAGAAACGAGGAGGTATTGGGTTGAGAGACCATTTCTCCTGACATTCACAATGGCAGCCTCATCAGTCATGCTGTCAGAGGCTAGTTTGGAATTTATGAGGAATAACGATGGGTTGAAAATAGACGAAAGCCTTGCTTGTACTTTTGTATGGAGCGCTGTGTGCTTTGGTTGACCCGGTGTGAAACCCTATTTCTTTTTGCCACTGACCCCCTTCGGCTGATTTTTCATTCAGTGTGATTCTAGAGTTTGGTGTCATATTAAAGATATGGGTTCGTGCAGGTCAGTTGGGTTTTGTAGCTGCCATCCAACAGAGGTGGTAAACAGATACAGTACGTCTCTAAGGAAAGTGATTCAATGAATAACCCAGTGTAAGGATTTAGATCATATCACATCATATGAAACAAAGTGTGCAGATAGAAGAAAAGTCAAACCACTGATTTGTGGATAGTTGTTAATATTGCTGTTAAAAGCATTTCGGCCCATTTTTAAGCCAAGTGTACTGTATGCTAAGATGCTTGTGACATTAAAGTCACACAGAAGTTTCACTTTCACATTAAAATCCTTTGATTAATTTGAAAATTGAAGCTCTGTACAAAAGTTTGTTGCATTGTGGGTACTAACTGGCTGTGACAAGAGCCTACAAAATGAGTGACATACATCAATTGCATTTTGTTCTTTTTGCTAACAACTTACTGAATATTTTAAGTCAGGGGTTCTCATAAAAAAAACTATTCCAAAGTGCAACTTCTTTAATCTTGAGAGAAATTCAAAAAAATCCAGCAGATATCTTCAATTTCACTAAAGCTTTTTAACTGAATAAAGAACTTCTGTGGTTTGTGTAGCGGAAAAGAGAACCAACTCAAAATGCTCAAAATGTCTCTCTAAGAACCTGAAACATTAGCTGAAGGGCATATTGTATTCCCCATCCAATTGACTAGTTTACTGGACTTTATTGCAGAGAGCTGGAGATTTACTTTCCCTGTTTTTCTGTCAATGAAATAGTGAGCATTCAAGTCAAACTGAGATTGATGAACCGGTTTCATAGACATGATGGAGGACTTGTCATATCTTCCAATAAGAACTCACTGTGCAAATGCCCCTCCAGAAACTGTTCAGTTTGCTTCACAGATGTTGTTTTCTCTCGTTGTTTTCTCCAGAGTTCAGGGACGCTGCATGGGCTGGCCGCAAACAAACCTTAATGTAGACAGAGCCAAGTCTGCAAATCTCAGTGAGTACACACAGCCAGACCCCCCTCGCCTTTTCTGCTGGAAGTACACAGGAGAGTGAAGCATTTTTCAATGCATTTAGATGAGACCTCTAACAAAGGTCTCTAATGCAGATATCAATGATCCCTGAGAGAGGCTATTGGAGTGAAATTGGCTGACTGGGATGTCATGACTTGCATGAAAAATGATGGATCCAATTTGTCCGCTTTATTCCTGCAGCCGCGCTGCAAAGCTATGCGAGCTGTGCTTTTGAGGAGAAACAAAACCAATAACTGGGCCTGTATAGTTGTCTAACAAGTTAACTACTTGAATTGGCACTTTATCTCCAATTTTGTCAGGCTGTCAGAGGGGCCGGGCAGAATATGATGATTGTCAATGATTGCATTTATGGAGCAAAATTTCTAAAAACAAAACTAGCCTTTGGTTTAAGCCTCCCTCAGTGCACAAATATGCATTTCAAACAAATCTAGCATAATGTTGGTACAAAGAAACAGTCTGTGCAGTCTTGAACTCTGTAAAGAGTCCAGACAGGGTTAGATGATGACGGGGGTTATTTTAATGGAGTGACTCCAGGAAGCCAAATGATATAGTACTTAGCATTGTGCCCTTGAGGGGAAAGGTACATTTGTGAAGTTAATCCTTTAATGAGGCCAATTAAACATGGAGAGCTCAGGTGTAATGAGTGCCACCTCTGAGCCTGAAGCAAATGAGTCTGATTTCTCTCTCTGGGCGAGAGGGCGACTGCGGGGTCTTTTCTGTTATCTGCCCCACAACCACAAATGACCCACTTAGGTCATTCAAATAACGATGCTATGCATCAGTTACAGCTGGCTATATCAATGTGTTTTGTGCAAGCATGGGCCTTTGGGCAACAACATCAGCCTTTAAACTATTCAAGGTTGTTGTCCTGGGTCCTATGATGGGCGGGGCTTAAGGGCCTCTAATTAGGAGCCAACACAGCACACCAGCAGACCTCATATGCTGCAGTGATGCAATGTGACCAGCAGGAATTCCCAAACTTTTGAGATTCACAGAAAGGTGATTTTACAGAAAGGCCTTAAATCATATCACTTGCTTTATTCCATCCTAACATAGCAGAGATCTAATGTCTCTGTACTGTATTGCAAATCAATCAGTCATGTGAAAATTACTGTGAAATTAACATGAAATTACTGTGGAAATAAATATTTAGCCTTAAACCTGTAGGCTAGGTTATCGGTACGTCATTCATTTTGTGTTGTATCAAAGGTCCTGCAGATTAAGAAAACACTATATTGTCCCATTTGCAAGCATATTTTGAAAAGGATGAAAAACCTGAGCGGGCCACCACAAAAGCAAGCAAGATAATAATTATAAATTATAAACAAAGTAAAATAATGCCTGCGCTTCATTCACCACACACTGCATTTCAAAGCCAGAGAGTATTTCATCTAATGCTAAAATCTCTTCATAAAATGGCAGGTGACTGTGTACTGTATGCCTGTGATTAAAATACATCTTTGATTTACACTTAATCCATCATTAGTCCGTCTTTGAAGTGACCCAGTAGCACATGCAAACTCTCCTCATTACACAGACAGATATTAAGCTCCAGGCTTTGATGTTTCCCGACATCCGTGAACCTGAGAGCAAAACATTGTGCTGTCTTATATCAGATACCATACAGTGTTCAACCCTTGGGGCAGTACATTCATTAAATGTGATAGGAACAGATAAAAGACAATGTCCTTCTTGTCAAGATTAGGTTGAAACATTGGGCGGTATCACAGTGTAGCTGAGGCTGTGATCATACAGAGCATAACATTCCTCAGTAGATTTACATATGCACAAGCAGATGCAGCAATTGACTCCCAGACATCACATGAGATTTATGAGACTGTGATTGGCTTAAATCTGCCAGATCTCTGAAACAGGGCAGCATAAGTGGCGGGTAAATGATGGCCTTCATAAAGCGTTATATTACTGCAATGAAAGGCATAAATCTTTAATAACATAGGTCATTGTTATATGCAAAACAGATTTCAGTTACCGGTTCATTCAGGGGGCTTGCGGGACATGAGGAGACACGGTGACATCAGCATGACAGTACCTCTGTATTTACAAACCAGGGTCAGAACAGTTCATGGACCAGGATCAATATTGTTACAGTACATTGCTTTTGATAAAGGAACCCACACAACAGGATGCAGTGTGTGTTTCAGAGAGCTTAAAACCTGCACCTTGCTTTACAACATAAACTGGTAGCTGTGTTTGGAATATTTCCTTTTATGTTCCAAAGAACAGCTAAACCTATGAGATTTATGGACAAAAAATGCTTATGGACAAATTTAGCTTGGACCTCCTAAAAACAATTATATTCCAAAACACAGATGTCAGTTTAATATTGTAAAATATTACCACTAGCCTCTGTTAAAATCTAAGCTAAATTCTTTATCATATTTTATTGCATGGATGCAACCATGCATGATTTGGAATGCAGCAAAGATTTATTTGCGCCCTTGTAGTCTTGTTATTGCCACCACATGCCCTCATGAGTCTCAAAATCTGTTATAGCAACCAGAACCAATTTCTATTAACCATACTATTAAAATCTGTACTTACAAACATTGCAATTTAAACCAAACTAACCTAAACTTAATCTAAACTTAACACCTCACTATGTAAATACTGTAAGTAAACTTCACCATAAGGAGAAAGGAGACCTGACAGAGGTTTACATTGCAGAGTGACATGTTGTAGCATTCACCCTCTGACACTGTAAGAATTAGCATAGCCAACCATGCAGCCAGGCAGTAAAGCTGAAACGTAAATGGCAAAATACTGTAGTCCAGCTCATTAATAATGGGGCTAGGGTTACATTGACTTGGAACCCATGCAGGTTTGATTCTGGCTTGCAACATTTTTACACGGTACATAATTTTCTCAGTGTATCTCCAAAAACAAGTATGGAAAACTGTCATTACTTAAAAAAGGTATTTATTATACTACAACATTTTAAAAAAAAGTGTCAAATATCTGTTTGAGAATAACGCACTGAACTTTATCAGACCAAGCTACATATTACATCACCACAGATCAATCTATTTCCTTCTCATTTTTAGAACATTTCCTCAAAGCATCTAATATGAACTCCAGCAACACCAACAAGCATCTCCCACTTTGCATCTTATCACACACCAGGAGCTTTTATCCCTCCTTCCAGTCATTAACAAGAAATAACCAGATATCATGCTGGAAAAAACACAGTCATCCTAGTGGCTCTGTATGATGTCAGTGCTAAAATGAGCTTACAGGAAAATAGGCCCTTTCAAGTTTCCAATAACTTCAGGCCAAAGAAAATCGTGCTATTTAAAAAATGGATCAGGGTGTTTTTAAATCATCTGCGATCAATTTAAAGACTTGCATAACTTTAAAATGCCTGCATTACAAAGTTTGATACTTTCAATAAGGTTTTCAATTAACTGAATATAAACTGGCAGCTACGCAATTCTGTTAGACAGGTTACATGAACGGCTGCTAATAAAGGCAGTTGTATTCCAGAGTGTGTGACGTGATCTTGCGCCATCTGCCATTCATCATAAACCTTCATCATAGGTTTTAAAAAAACATTTTCTGAAAGTTGGAACTTAAACTTTAAACCTGACATTGTTGTGCATTTTAAGGCACATAACTTTACTAACAGCCTCAAGTTTTACATGTTTGGAGAAATGTACAGCTACTGTATATAAACAAGCAATAGGACTATTGGTTCTGCTAAACTGTAAAAAATGTTAGCAAAGCATTTTGCTGTTTGGTTGACCAACCTGACATCATAATATTGGTACAACCAATGAAAGACAGGGAAGTGACTGAAAATCATTTTTTGGATGCTGTTTGTTGTAGTGAACGCTAATGTGCCCCTGCCGTTTAAACTACAAAAAACAACAAACCAAACAGTTGATGCAAATGCTATTTCTCAGCCAACCAATTTTTTAAAGTAGCCATGTCAAGCCTGTGTTTGCATTATGACATCATCTGCAACAATTTATCTTGGAGCAGAGGCTAGACTGTGTGACATAAAACACACAATGTGTTGTCCTTGCAATGCCAGCGCAAGACTTTAAGCCAAGATGTACAGCTTGAATGATGTCATAGGTCACTGTCAACAATGTATCAGTAGGTTTTATCAATCATGCCATTAGTTATCTATACACCCATTACACAAACCTGCACTTTTGCCCTATTAACACACAGGTGAACTATCTAGGATTTAGATGGAGTGTAGGGATACAAATTCTATCAAAATGCATTTGCTACACTAATGCTACACTTACAGTACATACCACACAGCAGAAGCACAATTATGAGGCAGAGGTGAATGACAACTTTGCATTCTCCATTATAGTGATGATGTCAACAATAACACTTATACATGATCTGCAGGTCAATGACTAGTTACCATTTAATATTTGTCTGCTGTTTTGCAAACAGCGTGTTTAATTTGTTGATTCAGGGCTTTGTTGCAATTGATTTTACTGGCTTCAATAAAAACAGAAGCCATCCAGAGATTATAGTGACTTAATATAGACAAGCACTCATAATCTTCCGACAAAGTTCATGTGATTTAAACCTTAGCGTTTAAAACACTTTATTTTGACATCTTGGTGTGGATACATGACTCTACAGCCGTACACACCCAGCTTACAATAAAGACATTTTACTGTCTTTATAACACTGTTTTCATTTTTAATGAAACATCATTGGATAAAAGAGTTTGTCCTGGAGCAAATGCCATCCTTTACATTAATTCTGTCAACATGCCAAACATCAGTACATAAGTGACACAAAAACCTACTGTATACACACATACATGTGCATATACTGTGTGTGTGTATAATAAACTATTGTATTTGTAGTGCATTGTATGATGGATTCCTGGTGCCTAAAGCAAGTATGGAACTTCAGAAACAAGAAACTGGAAGAGTTTGGCTTTTATTTTGAGATAAGCTTCAAGCTGAGCAACCTGGCAATCAAAGCTAATGTATACGAGAGGTTATATACTTCACAAAGCCCTCCCTCAGAACAGCAGCTGAGATCACACAGACGCAGTGTCGTCTCGGCACACAGCCCACAAGAACTTGCTAGAAGCTTTAAATTTGGGAGATGCTGAGAAGTTTTGCATCTTTATAGTTAGACAGTAAAGATCTAACCTTTAGAAAGCCTCAAGCACTTTATATTGCAATTCTGTGCTTCTCTTAGACAGAATAAACAGAAAAATATGTGGTCAATGAAGTAACTAAAATATTTAACAACCTGTTGTTTAAACTCTAAACCTGTTGTTTAAACTCAATTTTTTTAATGTCTCTGAAGAAATTGAAAAATGCTACATTAAAATCCATTCATATTTTAATAACAAGAACTAATAAAAAACAAGTTTGTTTTAGATATTGCAGATCTAAACTGCAATATCTAAAAACTGCATTAATATGAACTCATATTACAGTAATCCTGTTAACTATTTAAGCTGTGCCACAATGTCCCAACATCACGACTGCCCACATAATACACGACCTGTGCTCATTATTCCAGTCATGTATACAGCAGTGGCATGGCACACGTGTAATACTACAATAAACAAACAGCACCAGCCTTCACATCTGCCAAGAGTTTCCTGTTTCACTGGACACTGCAGGGCTGCCATGCATTCTGAGGTCTGATATACATTAAACACTTTGATATTCAACAGGCGGCAAGCTTTTCCCTTGAGGCTTTAGATTGTAGTTTTGCTTGAAGGCAATTGTAAAATTGTAACTTATCTTTTACAAACGTAATCCTGAAATCACATTATTGGATAATCTGGCAGGATTTGATTTGAACGCAAACTCCAAATTGACATAACAGTTGGATTTATCTGCGATGCTAGAAACTGTTACTGTGAAACGCGGAGCAAAAAATATCCAGCCTGTGGGTTGTTATTCACATCTACACCAGCACAGCGGCCTGTACGCAACTCACTGAGAAAACATCTAAATGCTTTCATTTCTCTCGGTTATTGCCAGAGAGATACAGCCATTAAAAATCAACAACAAATGCAGCCTGAAAGGCTACATTTACATAGGAAGGGAGACGGCATGCTGAGATGTTGTTTGGTGTCCATCATATGTGAGATAATAGTGTGGTTACATCCACCCAGGAGGCTGCGGCTGCATCCATTAAGCCCATCTCTGCAGCCTATAGAGATCTGCCACGGACAACAGAAATAAGCAGAACTAACAGCCTCACTGCAACACCAAGCCTAGAGCGCGTTACAGGTCGCATTGCCTGCAACAGTTCCCAGGTGGAATGCGCTGTAGAGAGAAACAAACAAGGCCGGAATTGTAAATAAGCTTGACATGTTTGTAAATCACAGAAAATTAACTAAATTTGTATTTCCTTTAGGAAGTACCTGTGCTTGTAGGCTGAAGATGGAACCTGTTATACTGTGTAAAGGCAGCTTTTTGGTTAAAAATATGCAAGGAGGACAAGACCTAATCATAATTAGGAATGCAAACGTGTAAAAAGATGACCAATAACAAGTCAGTATGTAAATATTATGTCAATGCAAGTGCATAAAGTTGACCAACAGCAATTCAGTATGTATAAATTATACTACAGTAATTTTTAAACCTGAGCTTAATAATAAAGGTATTTGACTCCCAGCAATTAGGAACCCCCCCCTTTAAAACCCTAGACATGTGTGACTGTATTCTTCACTGTTTTGAGGTCATTTCATCCCCTTCTTCTCCTAAGAACATAAATCAGAATCTCATCTTTTGATCTAATTACATTTCAATGCAGAACGTTCCTCATTTAGTGAAGCTGTCAAATTACACCTTAAATGATATATTAAAGTCAAGTTAATGCACCCTTTGAAGGGAGAAAGAGAATTATGCCTTTTACTCACTATGAACAACAATTAGCACAATCTGCATTTTGTGTAAATTACAAAACCTACTTACAGTATTAAACTTGAAAATGAAAATGATGTAATTTACCTGACGTCATTTCAAACTGCTTTGGAAAAGACTATCTTTTAGAATATGTTTTGAATAATATTCAGGCTGCTCTCTTCCACCTAATGAAAGTGGCTCAGAATCAAAAGCTATAAATCTCTATAACGCATCTTAAATGTCATGCAAACAACCTGTGGCTGAACATTTCAGTAATTTTTTCACTGTAAACTATACAGTCTTGCTCTGTTAATGGTGACAGCTGTATATAAAGAGAGCATTTCAATTCTGGGGTAAACTATCCCTTTAAAAATGTGCAACATTAAAGAATTTATGCAATAAGAGCCCAATATAAGAAGCTGTGTTTTCTTAAGTAGTTCAGTGGCCCAGTGGACATGTGCATCTCCATCTGATTAATGACCATCCACTGCCTAATAAACAGTAATTGAATGTTCCACTGCAGAAGGCCTGGAAGCTGGGAAGAGCTGCTCACAGCCCATATGTGGTCCGGGGTTGATTATGGTTGACCTTGTGTGAGGCACGCTGGTCACAGAGAGTCTAAGATGAGGAACTGTAGCCAGAGAGCAAAGCAGAAGATAAATGAACAGATATTGTATTGACACAGCAAAAGGGCTCGATAATGTGTTCAATATCTATTTGATTTTATCACAAAACTCTGTGGAGGAAGGAAGACGATTGATCAAACATGCCAGGACACATCGGCATATCCAACAATATTAATTAAGAAAAACTGCTTAGGTGACTGATTGTTAAAATCCAAACTAATGATTGTAGCATTCAGATTTTCACAACAGATTTACTGTAAACTCTGTATTAAAGTAGTCTTAACATGCTAAAACAATCCTTATGTGCAGATATTATAAATAATGACAATTTTGTGTAGTGTTAAGTTTTTGATTAAGTCACAAAACACATTTGTGTCTGAAAACCATTTATGAAAATTAAATGATTTTACATATTTAAAAAAATACAGTACAAAATCAAATCTACTACCGTTCATTTTATTAAGAGAAGCTTTTGCAAGGACAGAGTTTACAAACTGTTCCTTCAAAGTTTCTTAAAATTCAACAGAATGATTTAATCTCTATATGTAAACATAACTAATAACGTTGCACATGTTTCATATCTACAACTGTGTACATGGACTGTTTGTTGAAGCAATGGCATAATTTCTGTTAAGAAGTGTTTTGACTAAAACACTATCATATAATTGAATCTGTTCATCAATATAAAGGCAGCAGACTCTAGCAGCACGGGCGGGAGGCAGTATAACTCAATGGGGTGTCAACAGTGAGGTAATATTTATTTTGAAGTATGACTCATATTTAGTGAATGAAGTGTTTTGAGGCACCTTCAGATACGTCATGCTTTTAAAATCCCTGTCATATTACATGCTTTAAACATCACATATGGATGGATACGAGCTCTGATTTCTCATCAAAGCAGCTTTTTCACATTATAATTGTGTTTTTCTATGTAATTATTTATTCAATTAAAGAAACCCCAAATTGTAAAAACAGGTTTTAGAAAATTGTTATTGTCATGCTTTGGTATCTTGTGATTGTCTAACAAAACCATATGGCTGCCTTTTTAAAATATATCTATTCAGAGACGACAGATTAAAACGTCACGTTGCTATGAAATGCAGAGACAGACTCATAATAACTCGTTATCACAAAATATCTTCTCCATAATATACGTTACTGCCAGTTTCCTGTGAGATTTATCTGCTGGAAGGTCATAACCGTGCATTATGATGCCGGATAATAAACATGCTTGGACAGGTAAGGAACAGTGTGGCACAGTTATGTGTGCAATTGGGAATACAGGCTTTCAACATGAGAATATTTATTGGACATTGGTGAGTGCTGGGGAACACGGTTAATAGTTACCGTTATGTCGTCATTCTAAGCAAGTCCTGCAAGATTAGCAATTCCACGTCTTTAGCACCGAAACTAGCAACGGTCATAAAAAGGACCCCTCATTTGCTTCTTTAAATCAAATCACGTTTTGAGGGGCCATGATGGTTCTGTCAATTATCTGAGGTAGGACTGGTGAAAATTACAGCTCTCTATTACATACGGCCCATTCCCAAGATCTATGGTACCCTCTGATTTGGCAATCTCCATACATGACTAAACGTGATAAGAAATGAATTATACTATTGATGAGGTCCTTAACAAGGTAATAACCGCACTCCCCAGTCAATAATTATTACGATAAGAATATCTTTATTACAGGAATGCAGACTACAGCAAAAATCACAGCACCAAAACAATCCCCAGTGGTGTAATTGCTTTTGTCTGGAATTATAGTTTTCATTAAATGGAATGCTGCATGTTATTGATTGTTTAAATAAGACTCGATATCTTCCGGTTTCAAAGCACTGTGAAATTGCACGCCATTGTAATATCCAAACCACTGTTGTGCATGTTCATCAACGTTATGAGATTCACACTTTAAGGAGTCAAGGACTATTGGACCACAATAAGTGCTGTATCTAAATTGACTAATTTTCTGGGGTTAGATAACAGGGAAATAAAGCAGATTTCTGCCTGCTTCCTTATGACTGCATCTATTGTGTGAAAAGAAGGGGGCGGGTATTAAAGACTTGTGCAATCAACATAAATCACACAGTCACATGCTTCTATACTGAAGGTTCTGGTTGAGCTAATGTCTTGTTCCTGCTATCTCCATGACCGTTGAGTTTGGACTTCTCCACATTTGATGCATGTTCTGAGATCTGTTGACAGGCATTGCATACACGTTCACATAAGTTATGAGCTAAGAAACTGATGAACATAAATCTAAGGGAACTACTGTAACAATGGGTTGATAGTGAGGAACATTGAGGCTTTCATCCTATGTTGAGAAGTTTCTGAGGTGGAAAATAATTCATGACCTTCTGTCTCCTGGAAGAGGGTGGTGTTGCATGTGGATGGCTTGAGGAGTCTTTGATGGGGCTGTCTCCAACACTTTCTGGTTGGGGGTGTTTGTGAAGGTCCTGTTCCTCCTCAACCTCCTTTACCTCCATCTGTGGAGAAAAACAATCATTTCTTTTATCACTTTTTCATTCCTTACTACTTTTCAATAATGTGCTAAATATGATATACAGGGCTACTGAACTATTTTGTATATGATATTGATTGATTGATTCTTCACCTGTTCAATGGGCAAATCCACCTTCATACTTTCATCTTCTGGGACCTCAGATGCTGTTACTGTCTCCTTTCTTTTGCTGGTGGCTTTGAAGATACTTTTTTCTAAAGAGGAAGACATTACATGCTGATGTACCATGAAATTGTACATGGTGTACAATTGTACAAATTGTACATACACAATTTCTCTGGTTAGCAGGTYCATGAGAAAAACACACAAAAGACATGAGGYGGTTCACACAAGAAAACATTGTAAATGTTTTTTACAATGTTACAAAAGGCTCTCTGTTTTACCAACTACAAATCAATTAATGTCAGTTACAAAACATCCAATACTGTTATTTTCTCTCCACCGTAGACCATTACCACAGACAAAGGAGGAAGCTTTACTGAATAAGGAACATCTTGTTTCTGCAGACCAGACACGAGGGTTAAAATGATAAACACTCTTTAGAATTACCCAGAACAGCTCCCTTCACATCAAATCAAGTCAGAGCTCAGCACTTCACAAAGCGTTTAATGGGCTTTCTTGATCCTGAGGCACAAACCGCATTGGCCGGTGGCTTTGACATTCAAAGGTAAGACAATCTGGCTAACGATAGGCTGACACCAGATGCACTTCTCCTCAGATAGGTGACGTGATTGGCTGTCGCAGCAATGGCATGTTTCATTATCTCCCGGCAGCAACTGATGTAGTCAAAAGGTGGTTTCTTGTTTTATTTTTTGTTTGTTGCCATTAGAGGTGTCACTATGTGGATCTTCTAACACATAGGACACGATAAAGTGTCCAGAGTAGATACAAGCCCTTACTCAGGCGCTTTTATAAGCATGACTGCAGACACAATGTCCAATGCTAATGTGTGCTTGATGCAAGTGAGGGGAAACTCAACTCCATCACAAGGACTGCTGGCTTGGCTCTTATGTGTAAAGTGAGGCAGTCTAGAGCGCCTGCAATTACTCATTGAATGACCTCATGGCATTTAACAGACACGATGCAAGTATTGCTCAGTTTATACTGTGTACAGAAGCATCGTGTCCATTCACATGTGCCTCCTATTGTTTTTGAAAAATATTCTGCTATATAAGTGACTTACAGTGACTACAGTGCAGGAACTCAAATACCAGCTTGTTACTCCTAGCTACACCATTTTATAAACAGTTGAGCTATTGTCATCCTACTAAAATGTAGTTAAGTTAGTAGCCTTGCAGCCATAAATTCAGACAGAACCTCCCAAACACTGTTATTTTTATTGTTACATCCACTATATGCTAATATGCAGCAAACGAATCTTTTTCTCTTCAGCAAAAGAACCAAAATTGATGAGTCATCTTGCACTATGCAAATTTTGTCCAATCAAATGCTTATATATTATTAAATAGTAAATTTTGTTTAACCTACTATAAGGCTGGCAGCAGTGAGTCCTCAGTACTATAATACAGATAATAAATAAAAATATGTATGCTGCTCATGACAGCGTATAAATATGTTATGCAGACATATGCGCACATGCTCTCAGTAAAGCAATACAGCTGGCAAGAAGAACGCAAGTTCATATAGAAGTTTCTATAGAAACAAACACGAGAGAGACTGATTGAATGGAGGCAAAAGAACAGAAAATTACTGAGAATACAACAGAATAAAAGAAAGAGATTTCACATGAATAACTTATGAACATTTTGATTACCTATCAGAAATAAAATGAAAACATTTTGTTTTCTCCAGCATAGCTAAGAGGGCACTTGCATACATTTTAAACCAAATGGCCTGATTGAATTTATCCATGATTTAAAGGCCTCCACAGCATTTGAATCCAAGCTGAGCTTTAATATTCCTCTCACAGGACTGTATTCTATCCAAGAATGAGAGCATATTTCCCTAATGTAGGAGGGTTTAGAAAACTGCCTGTCAATTCAAAGCAATTTCTAGCACACGCTCACACTGGATGTATTGCATGTGTATGGTGCAAGATTTCTCTTTTTACTACAGTCATTCCCTTAATCATGAATGTGTCAAAATCACAAATGTAAGAGGGTATAAGAGAAAGATATGAAAAAATAAGAACAATACAAAAACAACAGCTATAGTGCCCAGCAGCGATTATACAAAATGTCTGTGTTTGTGGAAACAACAGAATGGAAATGTCTGAGATCCAGCTACTGTATTAGTTTGTAACTCACCCGCTGTACTGAAGAGGCCTGGAGTTTTAGAGGCCTGTCTGGACTGTCTGGCCGGTTCCGTTCTGGCATAAAACACGGAGTCATTGGTGTCCACTCCAGGTTTTGCGAACTAGAACAGTAAAAGAAAGCAAACTTCAAATAAAACCATCCACGGCTTTCATTCAATCCAATACTTAGTGTGTCCACAATCCGCTTAGAACAAGAAACAACAGCGTTTGGAGCATAGCTCTCTCTTCCTGTTTCACTCTTTTTCACATTTTCCATTGACCTCAATTTTTCATAAGCTGATATGCTCATGGCTCCCCAGCGACCGGCAGGGTATTGAATTCATCTAGTTCCAATGCATCCCATGCACAACCTATCAATCACCAGAGAGCACAGCAAAACTAATCATTTATTGATGAAACACGGCAGCCATGAATTTCTAACTGCAATAGTCTTATTTATCAAGCCAGATCAAACAATGAGGATCCAAACAAGCTTTAAAAAAAGAAAGTTGAAGAGAATAACTTATTCTTAGGCAGACAGCAGACAGCTATTGATGATTAAAAAAACTGAGGCACTGGGGAGAAAGAGAGAGACAGAGAGAGAGAGAGGGAGAGGGAGAGAGAAAGAGAGGAAGAGAGAGATAGTGAGAGAGAGAGAGAAAGAGAGAGAGAGGGATAGACTTTGACTTTTATACTTCTTTATTTACACAAGTCACATAATAAATACAAATAAATAAAAAAACCATTAAAAAAGTAAAATAGATAAAATCCAATTATTAATCAGTGTATCTATATTGCAAAAACTAATTCCTCCTCATCCACAAAACACAGAACATTTTCACAACACCATATTTCTTTAAACTTTTCGGGAGAGGGATAGATAGAGAGAAAGAGCAGCAGGAAGATAAGTTCAGAGTGATGCTTTGACAGCAGGATGCATGTCTGAATTAATACTCCCACAAAAGGTAATTTTCTTCCAGCAGTCTGTGTGTATCTTCCACTGGGAGCAAGGTGAGCCATTTCTGGCACAGTGAGGGAAGAAAGGCTTAATGTATTTTTCTCTAGTTTATGCCACTGTTAGTTGGCTCCTTAGAGATGCAGCTTGGGGGTACATCAGTGATCTCAGTCTTCTGCTGGTACTCATTTCGGGCAGTGGTGTTTGCTAGCCCACTAACACAGGGTCTGGGGAAAAGCTGAATATTTGTTATACTCGCTTGCTTTTTGGAAAGCAAACTCTGCCTGACATTTCTTTGAATCGAAACAGCCGTTGGTGGGTGAAGGAGAACCAAAAAATAACAGCCCAGCAAAATTTCAACTGGCACGTTCGATTCAGTCAGTCAGAATTTGAATCAAATTCCAAAAACGCTTAAAAATTGGAGGATAAAAAATACACAGTCTGGCTCCCTGAGGTTTATACTAAAAAACAAAAGGCTGGAAATTCAATAATCGAAGAGTGTCGTGGAAAACAAAATATAAAGTTTATAAGAAGTCCATTTTAGTCGTGACTGTGTCAGCCAGCACACTTATGGACCGCTCACTGACCATCAAATAAATACTGCAGACAAAACTGGCAACAACTGGTTGGACTAGTAGCTCCAATAACTTAGCTAAAGTGTTTACAAGGTGCTGGGCTGATCCAAGGAGTGCTTGTAATTATAATAGTACTCATAACTGCTGAATTTGCCTAGGAAAGGCTATTATTGTTTACCTTCTAGTGTTTCAAACTGTTCCTTAGCTATTTTGTGGTTAATCTCAGACTAACACCACTACATACGTACTTAAAATGACAATGAATTAACAAAACTAAATGTGATTGATGACTATACATGTCTGTGACTTTATTTCTCAGTCGACAGTTTTGGTCCAAAATGAGATGCAATATGGACTTTAAAACAATTACTTTTATCCAACCCAGGCATTTGATGGTGGAAAGTCTGAGGTCAGTATGTAAGGTTAAACCTATGTAATCATGGCCCAGCATACACTATACGAAACTTGGTGTATGTCATTTTAAACTGATCCAAGAACAGCTGTCAGTGTTTTTGAGATGAAGCCTGGAACAGTACAGTAAGTAGGGGAGGGAAACGTCAATCCAGTAGGATGTGATAATGATTCTAAATGCAGGCGTGGAGGACCCTGTTGTAGCAGTGAAACACAGCCCCTGCGCTTGCAAAACAGGCCTGACAGAGAACAGCTGGATGGTGTCTCTACCAATCCCTAAGAAACCAACACGCCTCCAAAACAGGAAGTCATCCTGGGGACAGCAGTAGGTCTGACACCAGGGCATCACCGGAGATCTAAGAGGATCTCCCACTGAATGTGTCTGGCACAGATTTGCTTTGCCCTGTTGACCGCCACTGGGTGTCACAGACACGGTTGTAATGGCCCACGGTTCGAGGGGCAGTGATCATTTCGCTTTTCCACCCATCTCAACATTGCTGACACCTCACTCAACATCCAGTGTCAGAATAAACACCAAATACTGCACGGCTGCTTTCATGTGCCAGTACACAGCCGGTTTTCTCGGCCCGCTGTGAACTTCAGTAATGCACAGGCCCCTATGTGAGCTTAACAGGATAATAAAATATAGGGTTAAACACACTGTATCGACTGCTTGGGGAAGAGGAGAGCGATTCATGCCTGATTCAATTCCATTATCAAAATGTTTATCTCGTAATGCATTATGACATCATTGTGTAATGTAAGCAGCAGGGTAGAGAAATAAGGGTGAGGTGACGGTAACTTAAGAGGCTCATAGCTGAGCCTTTGTCTCCCTCATCTGGTCAGTGCAGGAACTTTTGACAGGAGGGGGCTGTACGCAGACGTTTCCAAAGGCTACTTTGGATTCAAAGGATGCAGAACCAGTTTCAAATTCAATTATGAAAATCTAATCTTTATTTACTTTTGAAAGGGAAAATATACAATTTTAATATAAATGTTCCCTTTAACATTAAATATCAGGTTATTGTTATTTGAAATTATATTTTATATACTGTGTGTGTGTGTGTGTGTGTGTGTGTGTGTGTGTGTGTGTGTGTGTGTGTGTGTGTGTGTGTGTGTTATTAACCAAGTGCTCATTTAATCATAATTTCAGACAAATGTGTCCAAACCATTGGCTTGACATTCTGAAGGGAGAAACAAGCACGTGAAAGTGTTTGTTTTCTGTTGAACAAACACAGATTACAGGTAAATGTAAACAGATTACAGAGCTACACCTTGTAATTTAATGACTCTTTGATGAGACTTTGATTGTTGTTCCATCTTCATTCTATCAAACATAATTGGCCACTTTCTTCCAATTATTTCCTTTACTCAATGAAGCACAAGAAATCAATTAGACAGCAACCACCACAAAACAACCACAAGAGCGTTCTCTGCTAACATCAACACACAAACATGAAGCCGTCATAATTCTTATTTACAACAGCCAGCTGTTTTGAACTTCAGTCTGGAGAGCTCCTAGTCCCAGTCCACTAAGTGTGAATTTTCTCTCCATCACTTATTTGCTAGGTCTTGCTTTATTGTAGTCTGGACAATCCCAAAGCATCATAGAAAAACTTACAGTATCACAAAACAATTTATTCTCATTCTGTACATACAGGGGAGGGTTCAGCGCCTTCCCCTGGTGAGAGAGTTTGGCTCTCACTCGATCAAGAAACACAAACTCTGAGCATTGGGGCAGTGTAAAAAAATAGGTGAGAGGAACTCAATACCTTCTATAGACAGTGATTGATGAGGTAAAGGTATCTACTCCCAGCCCACACTGCCACAGATCAGTCTGACTGGAGGTATTGAGATTCAGTGATGGTAACATTTTTCTCAACTATCTGATCTTTAACACTAATGAACAGTTGGGAACTTATATCTGGGAACTTTAGTGTTGGGAACAGTTGGGAACTTATAGTGTTAATCTATGATGAAAAGCATTGAAAAATGAAAAGCATTGGCATTATATATTTACATTATATAATCACACTTACATAGCCTATAACATGTTTTATCTATGAAATGCATCACTTACTATTGTTTTATCTTGCTTGTCTCTCCTAAGGACAGCAGGAATTTCATCACTGATCCTAAAACAGGAAGATAACAATTTCACCCCCCAAAAAATGCTAGGATTTACTCACCTTTATGTCACTTAAAACCTGTATTACTTTCTTCCATGTAAAACAACATTTTACCCACAAAGCAACTCAGAAAAGATAAAGCTATGAGAATATGCATGTTCTTAGGACTCAAACCCATGTTTTTAGCTCTGCTAATGTTCTGCTATTCAAGCTACAGAAGGGTTTGTAGCAACATGAGGGTAAACACAAAATGTTCCTAGTTCTGTCAGCTAAAATGTATCATTTTAACAGTTTTGTGTTTCTTACACATCAGTGAAGTCAGGGATGACTCCTTTGCTGGGAACCAGCTGATAATACGGCAAATGTCGGAATCTCTCGGCCCCTACAGCAACATAATACTGGTTGTTCTGCAGCTCGCATGTTCCACGAATGCGTCTCCCATTCAGCATGTACAATCTGAAAGCAACAGGACCGCTTAGCATTCCTCTACTATAAGGTTTACAAACCAAACGTTTGTGAGCGCAGTACATACCCGTATACAGCTCCAGTGCGAATGTGAACTTTCTCAGTCACCATAGCCAAGACATTTTCCCAGCTAGCCAGCGTGTGTTTTGGAATCAGAACTCGCGCTGGAGGAACCAAGATATCTCCATTTGTAAAAACGCTACAAAATACAATCAAGTTCAGCACTTAGAAACTCACTGGTGTGTTGTTTATCTGTTAATAAATAAAGCTGTATCCACTGATATTTAACAGCATGGGAGGACATTAGATGCACTCGGAAATAAATAATTAAATAACCCTGAGAACAGTGGTCTGATTTTATACCATTAGCCAGTATTACTTGACTTAAAAATTAGACACTGTCATAGCCTGAAGGCTTGCCATTGAAGAATTCCAATCGGGACACATTAAAACAGGGCTTACTTGATGGTACACGGCTCATTACTGATTCTCTTCCAGCGAGCTGGTACAATTATTCTGCTGTGAACTACAGGTCGGATCTGCAGTCAAGACAAAATGAAAAGGACCCCGCTGAGCGAGACTGACAGAAACTGTTCCACTGCTCATTTAGGGCACTCAGACATCTGCTTTTCCTCAATCACATTTCTTAAATACTACGTTGTTGTTGTTCAGCTGCAAACAAGAAGCTAAAAGGGTGACACAAAGTCCCAGAACGTCACACAAAGCCTCAGTAGATGTTATTATAATCACGGCTCTGTTTGTTGAGGTCAGGGAGAGGTTATTAAAACAAATGTTGTACCACAAGTTGCTTCTAACAAACCTTCGATAAAATGTCAAAGCATGTATGTTTTTGACTCCAGATTTCATTTTGGTAGAGGTGCCTTTGTTATGATAATCGTATTCTACACTACATACACTCAGTATAAACACTGTAAACACACTATTGTGTGGACTGCAGCTAAAGTCTGTTGGATGTGTACAGCAGGTGTCACCACTGTGACACAATAAAACATCTGTCATTAACTGAGAACTGTTATCAGCTTTACAGTAAATAACTATACACATGGCATCAGTTTAGTAAGTATGCACAATTGCAGCATTTCAGAAATGTTCATTTTTAGGGGCTGTCTATATATAGAAACATACAAAACACAGCAGAAAACAGAAATAGTGGCCAAGTGATGTTCATAACAGTGTTAGGATAACAGGAAATTAGCCACATCTAACTCCAGTAGAGGCTGTGCAAGAGTATAAAATGTATCACTTTATATTTTATATTTTTACAGTAAAACATACATTGAACACTGACTAATAACCTTATGTCATTTTATGAGCAGTCAGAACATATGTATTGCCTCAAACATACATCACAGTTTAGGGCAGAATGAACCAGCTGACTCAGATAGAGGTTTTACAGTAAAATCAATACACATGTTCACTTCACGTTTTTCAGCATTAATAAAACAGGGAACATGAAATCACTATGTGGAAATCTTGCAGTGAATTTCTGCAAGAGGATTGTATCGATCAGAGACCGTTACAGATTAACAGCACATAAAGCAGCAGTAATACATTGCAAACATGTTATGATTGGAAGATTGTATTTTTTCTATTAATTTAGATGCGCCTTACCAGTTCATTTTTCTTCTTCTGAGGTTTTTGTGCTGTTATGTGATGATAACTGTCAGGAATAAAAAAAAGAGTTTAGGTACATGTTAACAACACAAGCACAAGATCCCTTGTATATATGAATCCTAGTGCATTAATGAAAATACTAGCATGTAGGCCAGCTACAGTTAACATCTCATTATATGCACATTATCCTACCATATGACACCATTTAAACCCATATTAATTCATAGGGTTTAGATCTTTCTTCAAAGTCTGACACTGTTTAGTAGGTCAGGGGCTGCCCTAAATACAACACTGCGGTGGGGTTTATTTACTCCCCTGTAAATAAATGGCATCATTACCATCTTGTGGATGAATGAACTTACTCCAGTTTTTTCAGCCTCTCTGCTCCCGCTGCCACATATATCTGTCCGTGCACCAACTGCTCCAGAGCAACAACCCTGTGACCCTGGTCAGGGGTGTATATGTTGCGCACTGCCCCGAAGGGTGCGGTGATACCTCGGGTGACAGTGTTCAGAAAGCTGTCAAAAGATGATGATTGACGTTGATTGATGACAAACTTCCGGCCGGGATAAAAGGCGTCTCCGTTCCTGAACACAACCACGGTTTTGGTTGGAGGGGGTTGCGAACGAGACTCCAGGCCCAAAGACATTGTGGATAAAAACAATATGACGAAAAATGTTGGCGATCCCAAATGCATAAGAAGTAAACGAACCAAATCTGTTATTTTGATTTTTCTTTTAACCAGAAGTCGTTTAAATGTACAGCGGCTTTATTCTGCGCGCCGCCGCGGTCGCAAGATGCGGTCGTTTAGATGCGTTTCCATAGAAACGGAGCAAAAATGCGCAGACGTGCGAAAAATGGCGAATTTTTTCAATAAATCCCTTTTCGACACCTGCAAATGTTTTATGCTGCTCCTTTCTTTACTCTGTCGTCAAGTTTCAACATGCACCGCGATCTAGTTTATTCTGCTAGTAACGGGAGATTTGAGCGTCACAAGCTCCTATTAGTTTAGGTCAGTGTATTATTTACTCATGCGGAAGGAGACGCTGTATTATACTCGTGCTTTTCAGAAGTATCAGTTTCATGTAGGTGTCAACCTGATTCATCCTTCTTTCCCTGTTTGTTTATTTGTTTATGGATTAATGTAGCCTATATTCGGTTTGCAATCGTTCATGAGTATTTGGCAAGCTAATATAAAAGCACTATTAGTAAGTTTATGGTCACTTATAAAGAGATGCTCATAGGTCATTGTCTATCTGTTCCCTCTAACAGATCAGTTTACACGAGCAGGTTGCTTTTGTTAAGTTCTGCCTATAAACCTTTAATGAAATTCAGGCAAACCCTTGGTCGTTAAAGATTTATGAAAAAATGTTATAAGCGTTCAGATTGACACTTTGTCACAAATTATTCAGATTTTCTGGTATATTTTTCATGCATAGTTTAATCGAGGACGGTCTAACCTTGCAATAAAGCAAAGAGCGCAAAACAATCACGATGTTTCCACTAGAGGGCGCCAGTTTACAAGCTAAGGGTTAAGTTAAGGTTATTAATACTTTTTTAGGAAACCCTGCAAAGGGTAAAACAAATGTATTAGTCTTTCAGAAAAATACAGTCTCTCTTTAATACATAAATAATAAAACATAAATGGGCGAAGAATGTCCTAAGACACTTTTTGTTAATGAATTACAAATATAACGTTTGTTATAGATGATACAAAATACAGTGTTATTAAAAATTAAATTGATGCATAGCTGACTGAGCAACGTGGTTTGTTTGCAACATAAAATGTAAAGAGTAGAAAAATATTGACCTGCTCTTTTATTAAGGTTTAGACTAATTTCAGGTGCGTAAGTGACATCCACGTGATGTACATGACATTTCTGGGGCGACCCGACACTTGAATATGTCAGTTTCGTAAACCACAGTGAAACTCATACAGTGTCCTTGTCAAACTCGCACATAAGGTACATGGTGAGGTGTCGAGGCACGTCAATCCACTGCCCTGAGGAAATCATCTCGGCACAGTCCTCTAGGTTCCCCCTCCTCCGCCTGCTGAAAGTGGTTATGGGTAATCACTCCACATATACGAAATGGCCTTCTCTCTCCATCTCATTTATTGCCATGTACGCTCTGCTAAGTCCGGTCTGGCTGTTGGACGACGCCTCCTTGGGGCGTGGCCAGGTGTCTGTCACGCCCCTGACAAAACAGCTCAGCCTCTCTGAAGCGTTTCTCTTCTTTCACCAGCAGATATACCCTGCTGTCTGTTTCTTTTATGCCGGCGACAGCTGCGGGGGATGGCAGTGCTAAAAAATGAGGATCTGATTTTCTATAATCACACTGCAGCACAAGTGACACTTAAACAAAAGACTTTCAGGCTAATTGCTAAATTCTTTTGTCTATATGTATTTTCCTCCTGCGCATAAAGAGAACAGCTATAGGAGTTCACATGACAGGTGCAATGCAATTAAATCAGGGCCATCCTAGTGAATTCAACTGAATGTTAAAATATCCTCATAAACAGGAATAGCGAGTGCACACAGCTCATGTCTACCGTCATTTATTTTAACCGACATACCATTTTTAATGACCTTCAGCTCATTGGTTAATTGTGCCACTTGAAGGTCCATTTCACCAATCGTTTTCTATGGCACTCACAGGAGACTCCTGAGGAGACGGATTAAATATGAGACCATTCACATAAGCAGTCCAAGCGTTAAACTGATTTTTAATGAGTTCAATCTAATCGTCCAATAATATGTTTGAACTGACTTCTGTTTCAGCAAAGGTTACATCTGCCTCCCCACCCGAGGCCTTTGGTCCTTGATATCCCATATCTTTTATCAATCCTACAATAGAAGGCAAAATCCCATTATATTATGATGCAGAGAGACAAAACAATCTAATTGAATTTTAGATTGTTTTCAGAATTTGAAAGTTACCTTTTAGTCCAGAGAGACCCATCTTCACATAACGCCCCATTCTACTTTTTGACTTTGTAGCCCAGGAGCACCTAAACAATAACAAAAAAATAACAAGTTTGAATATTAAGCACAAATAATAAAAGCTAAAACAAAAGAAAAATACTTTCTTCCATCAGTCAATATACAGTATATTGTAAAAGACAAAGAAATCTATAATTAGACAATAGGATGACCTTAAATACTTTTTAAGCTAAGCAAAATTATGTTCAGTTTTTGGGACACCTCCCTATGTTATTTTTCTATTAAAGACTGTCCCCTACTATAGGCTTAAATGATCCTTTATACTGATTTGTTATTTTTAAAACATACCTAACCAGTCATGTATTCACCTCATTACCTCACCTCATTATCGTCTATAATCAGGCCATAGGGAGTGCTGGAGTTTTATGTTAGCACATCACAACACTGTGAGTGTTAACATACATAGACAAAACACATTCATAAGTCACTCACACACACAGGCAACTGAACACAGAGAAAATTCATCTGAAACCTCCTTTCAACATAATGAATCTGTAAAATCTTCTAAAATTATATGAATGTTTTTTTTCATTAGGAACAGGCTGAAATTTCATTTGCATTTGTGTGTATACGGTTAGGGTTAAAAACAAATGCATACTACAATTCTATTTCATCCTATAGATTAGCTACCGATATAGTTACAGTGATCAGTACTTATAAAGTTATAGCATTAGAGCTGTATATGGTTTCTTTATTTATACAAGTTCAGACAGAAACGTAATGCAATATACTGTCATTGCAGCATTCATTTAATCAGTGCACAGTAATTAAAAACCACTGTGATAGAATTCAATTAAAACTGGGTTTAGTGTTACCCGTCTGTCCAGGTGGTCTGACTTTCACAGGCCTGCCAAATGCTCTCTTCTCTCCAGCCTCACCTGTATAATTATATATAAATTCAGCCATACAGTAGCACAAGAGATTACTGAACGAATCAATATTCCTGCAACAAAATTCATGTAGAGTTAACCTTTCAATAATACAAACTAAACAATAATAACAGAAAATAAAGTGTGTTAGACATCTTACCTTTAAGTCCAGGTATAAGAATCTATACAGAACATGTATAGTGACCTCAGTACTGCCAGACCAACTGACTGGCATGCAAGCCACCAGCTTTTTTCCAACCATACTGAAAACACACAGGAAGACTTCTGAGTTACTGTCAAGTGAGTCCTCAACATAACATAGATGTTTGTCCAGAACCATATGCAAACACTCATAAATTTCAATTACTTGTTGATTGGACGGTGTTGCAGAAATTATTATTGCGATCACGCAAGCTTCGGCGCGCTCACTGTGCTCCTTGTGATATGAGCCATACATAATTTCATATTATAATAAGGAAATTGTCCGTTTATGGTGTGTGTTATAAAACAAGAAACATGTTTTGGAATGAACCATATTTTCTGAACAACCAATTATCAAACTGTCTCTATGATAAATGGAAAAGTAAATATAGATGTTAAAGGGCTAAACTGGTCAGTGCAAGCGACGTACTGCGCCATCGTCGCTAGCAACCCCAGTGTTTCCTCAGGAACAAAAACATTCACAAAGCAAATACACAAACCAGCACAACTGTCTTGTTCCCACAGTTTCTCACAGTCCACCTTCATTTCACAGCCGATATGAGATAGTAAACAAGCTCACCATGAAGTCTCCCATAACAACAGACTTCACAAGAAATACCTGATCTGTGCGGCTGTTGTCTGTGCCACCTGCAGTATGACCATATTGCTTACAGTCTTACCTCACGCTGAAATTCAAAGTTTTCTATATAACAAGCAGAAGACTCAGCATGTGTACGGATCCAAGTGAGTTAATGGAGAACTGCTCACTGGTGGGCTCTCAGAATTTTTCATTTCGCGGACCCTGCGAGAAACAGGCCTGAAAGTGAGCCAGCGTGTATAAACACACAGACAATACGAGTTGGGCTGTACTGCTCACTGATAATAACATGGGAAAGATTTAGTTATCAAAACACAACTCACAACATATTAAACATTTTCAAGATTAACTTAAGGTTACATAGAAGTTACTTCATAATTCAAATGCCCTAGGAAAGCAAAGCTGTAGTTTGTGTGTTGACACACAGGGTGGCAGTAAACATGAGACAGGATTTCAGCTAGTTGGTTGGGCAGTTATCAGGCTGTGGAAGGTATGATTTTTTCATGTTGTATCATGTCATGTTGTTCACATACATGGTTGTGTGAAAAACATGCATAAAGACATTACACAATATCAGTGTAATATCAGCGGTGAAACAAAACATGCACAATGTTTATTGACAGTTTGACTAGAAATGCCACAATGAAAAGCCACAATTTCTTTCCACAGCTGCAATGCACAAATACTTTGGCAACAATTGACAATGAAGATTAGATCAACATACACCTGCTATTTATAGTCCCAAAACTAATAAACAAGCTTAATAAAGCCATTATGGTTTCATTCATCTCCAGTCGTCTGTGGTGCTGCTTGTGTCTTGTGTTGCTAAGGAATATCCCATCCATAGTAACAAAAACTAACATAATAGTGTGGTAAAGAAAAGAAAAATCAATCCTCAATCCTATTGAATTTGTGCTTGTATTGATTTACAGCAGTTCTGCAGTGACACTGAAAGCTGAAGACACTGAGCTTATTTTGCATGTGTTTATATACAGAGTGTGGTTATTATCAAGGGTTTTTTGATTTATATAGACCCAGGGACAGGCTCTCAACAAACCCTGTGACGCTGTGTCCCTTTATTGGGACACTTTGTCCTATATATATATATATATATATATATATATATAGGACTATATAGGTAAGATGGCAATAAAATAAATAATAAACCCTACATATGTTGTCACATAAAGCGTGAATTCCAAACGCTAAATAATAAATTCTGATTGATTTCATTCTTCCAGTTTAAAAATCAAATTTCCTGACTGTGACATTTAGAGAAAGCAGTTCTTAATATAGCATTACTGACGTAAGCACACTGAACAAACAATAACATCTCCATCGCTAACTAAAAGCTGGCAAATTCACAGATTACTCGCAGATACTCTGCGAGTAAACAGAAGAAAAATAGTTTATTTTACTGCAATGGTGACTTGAACCCTTTCCTCTTCATCTGACATTGTTCCGTCCCTAAAGCAGAGAGAAGGAAGATAAAGTCTGATTTTAGATATTGTGCTCCTACATTGTGCTACACTATGGCTAAAAGCCGTCTGTGGCTCACAGCCTGAGAGGACGAAGCTCTGACCATCAGAGCATGACAGTCACAGAAGCTCATCTGACTTAAGGGCACCTTCAGATGGATGCCACTTTCTGCTGTGTCAGGATCGAAAGGTTGGCAGGCAGTTGACTGTCCCACGTAACGGCCATTCAAGCATCTCGGCTCATTAAAGGCACAGATTAGTGGTTAAATCACGCTGTGCAAGACAGCCAACCTGTGCTTGTTAATCAAGGGATGGTTGAACTAAATCACGCATTGAAACCTTTCAAGCCTAATTTGCTGGATGTAGTGTTGCTAAATACAGAAGCAGTGTACAGATATAACCAGACAGGGGATTTCTTTTATATGTATTAAATATATATATCATACATCATAATCATATCTGTTGTTAATGTAAGGAGTTGTAACCCATTCTATAAAGAAAAAAAGATTTACTTGATGGTTGTTTATTTATTTGCTCTTCTGAAGCTCAGTGCAGATTTTTAAATACAATATACTGTAATTCTTGGCAGCGATTTGCATGTAACTGTACAACTGCACAAAAGTTGATGCAACAAAATAACCTTTCTTAGTTATTTTCACAAAAGGATAATTAAATAATAATGACAGATATTAAGTCGCGCAGAACTGACTTTTAAAGCTCAGGCAAGACATTTTCTTAAAATAATTATGCAGGTCTAGATGAATGCACTTTTGAAAGCTGTACAAACTTGTAACCTTCATTTTATCTGCATTCGTTCCACAACTAGCTTTCTCCGAAACGATGAAAACACCACGGCTCATCTTACACCTCCACAGGTCCACATTACAATATGTCTCGCCCTCACAGTTATACATGTATTAATTATGTGCTATCAGGGCTATTTCAAGCACACAGAAGAAAACAAACCCCATTATGAAGGACAGTGAGGAATAAGCCAATAACATACAGTGTCATTAATACGTGAAATCATATTGCCCCAGATGTGTCAAATTAAAATAGATTAATTTTTGCTATGCGTGGTTATACATACAGTGTTTATGATATTAGGTTAAAATGTATAAATCGTGTGTGTGTATAAATACCACTGAGACAAATGTTCAATGAGATCTCACAAAATCAAAAAGCAACACGCATGATAATTGCAAAGCAATTATTGAATTGCTGTTGAAAACCATTTCGGATGGAAAATAAAACATGACAACCAAACAATTTGGTGTGAGCTACCCATAAACAAATTTCATTATTATTTTGTTGCACAATTATAATGTGAAATGATGAGTGAAACACTTAATCACTTAATGACAAGTGTGTGTGTGTGTGTGTGTGTGTGTGTGTGTGCGTGTGTGCGTGTGTGTGTGCGTGTGTGTGTGCGTGTGTGTGTGCGTGTGTGTGTCTGTAAAGAGCTGTACTTGGTGCTGATGTAAAACATGATTTTTCACTGACAGCAGTTTCATATTATTCAGACAGGCTGGAAATATCATCAGAATATCAATGAAGCCAAGGTCATACAATTTCGGACCAGCCACAGCACAAGCCGTTACATAGTCACAGAAACCAGTTCAGTTATTTGCAGAAGGAAAACATTCTTTCAACTAAAATGGGTTTCCTCTGAGAAACGCCCTCATTCATAAAAATGTTGAATTTCAATGCCTTGAGAAATTGTTAATCAGCCTGAGTTTATTTCCCTCCAATGCAACAATGGTGTTTATTTCCCTCCAATAAGATATTGGTGCTTTATTGTGGTATGGTAAACTTTGTAGACACCTTTCTGCTTATCTGATGACTCGACACAAAATTACTTTGCTGTGTTCACATAATACCTAAATCTGGAGGCAGGATATTAGCTTCTGGTGAGCCAGTGACATCTGGCAGCCTATACTTTGATATATCATCTCTGCAAAAGCCTTCAGGTGTAGCTATGGTTTGATGAGTCATCACACAACATTGTACAAATAGCGAATAGAGATATGGTGAGGAGAGAGAGACAGGAAGATAGAGAGACAATATGAACATATGGAACATTTTTTTTCATTCTTTCCTAACAGACAAATGATTTTCTACTTCCTGAGCCAAAACAATCACCACAGCTTCTCTCAATTCAGGCACATAAGCATTATAAGCAATATTATGTCAAAAACCAAACGACTCTTCATCAATCACAGTTCCATTTACCTGGAAATCCAAGCGTTTGATATTGTTTCTGCCAGAATCTAAGCATAATTAAAGTGCTGAAACAGAGGCAACAGTGTTAATAAAAACTCTGTTCTACCCTCTCAAGCAAGAATTTATCTAGATCACCATCGAGCGTCCAATCGAGTGCTACCCAAACCCCCATCATTGGCTCTGACATCTGTAATCTCTCCTCCAGAGATAACAAGTTTAGCAGGAGGATGGGACATGAGTGACTGACCCAGTATCACGCATCCTCTGTGTTCTCCACGTCTCACGTGTCATAGCAGCGATTGGTGCTCCATTAACATGAATCTTTCTAGCACTGTGCATCACCACTCTGACTGAGAGATCATTTCGCTCACAGAGCGCCGTATATTGCAGATTACCGTTGCCAGGTTACTTCTCACCAATATTCTAAATGTGGCCGCATACATCCATGACAAATATCTGAGATGCAGTCTAGTTAGAGATCAGTCCTTCAACGGAAATGCTGTTATATAAACATGGCAATGGATCGACCCGCAGGGGTAGGGTTGGGGAGACCGGTGCAGTAACGTTTTTGGCTGTAAATAGGTCACAAAAGGACAGCTTTTACAATTTGGGAAATATATAATATATCTTGAGGGTCATCAGAAAGTTCAGTCTTTAAAAAACTGAGTTATGCAGCAATTACTACCTGATACGAATGTGTCATGGTACACTTGAACCAATCAGGAATCAGACGGCTACTCCAGCGTCAACTGATGAAAGTGTGGCATTCCTACAGAAAAGCAAAAAGTGTAAGAAGATTATGATAACTGGGTAAAACAAGTGACATTTTTGCTAGAAGACTTTAGGGGTCAAAGGCTTTAAGACAATCCAGGAGGATTTAAAGATTTTGAAGTATTTTGAATCCCACTTTGCTTGCTCTCAAAGTCACGGATGGAGGGGGTGGACATTGGAATCTGTTCAATAGCTTGTGGGAGCTTGGGATTTCTCTCCTAAGCTGGTGACTGGTTGGGTGCTACTGTATAGCATATTCCAAGCTCCAGAAGGCTGGCAACACTCTGAGCTCGGTCTAGGCACAGAATCTGAACTCTAACAGATCTGAGACTGACTCACCAACACAACAGATTAACAGCGAGATCTTTAACATCATAAATGGATAAACTAGACAATTTGCAGCTGCAAGCAAACAGACAATTACATCCAAAACAAACAAATGCAAGTTTCAAAACACTCAAAGATGAACACATTCAATATTGAAGCGTTTTTAAAAGTGTAGCTGTACAAAAAACAGCTTATTGGATTTGTTAAGAATCTGTTTAATGGGCAGAAGTGGAGGTGGGTGTGCGCTCAATGGGTTAACTAATTCCTCTAAATTGAATTCCCCTCTCTGAACATTGTTATGGCCAGGAACAGATCAGAATTCCATCTGATCAGTTAACACATAATTCATTTAAATCTCTCCTGTCTGCGGAGGGTCTTCTGGCTCTAATGCATCCATCTGAGAGCGCTTTGAGCGTGATGGAACAGACTGGCACTAATAGCCTATTTTCCAAACACTGAGCTAATCAGTTACCTGCCTGTACATCAGTATGTGCATCACATATACTGCAGATGCTTACTATTCATACAACATAATACATACTGTCCAGTCTGAGACCATGTTAAAACATGGTGTACAATTTCTAGCTAAAACATGTAAGCTATAGCTTTAAAACAAGTAGGATTATAGTATAAAATGAAGAAATTAAAAGGCATTCACCACTTTAGCATTTTATGTTTCAATGGAAGCGTTAAAATATTCAATATAAAACATGCTGGAACATTGGAACCACACTGATAGAACTTGGAACATTAGGTTTCACACAATCCTGTAGAACTTATGCCAGCTTGAGAACATGCAGTTAGTAATGTTGTGCTAACAGCATAGGTCACACCAAATATTGTATTAAAAAATTAACATGGTGACAACTTTTCTATTTGACTTCTATTGCTCTCAGGCTTTGTGTTCGCTGTAAATATGCTTTCACAAGACTTTTCATGAAGAATAAACCAAAACAATCAAGCATGAAATATGTTCAGTGTCCAATACACACAGTCACAACAAGCTGTTGGGCTTTCTAAATACTGTTGGCAAACGTTCGTGTTTCTCAGTACAATCTTTCTACAACTCACCATATTGTCAGTCGTGTTATACATGAGCGTCACTCATTTTCACACCAAAATGTGCTGATATGAATCCGTCTCCTGGAAAGCGGTTTAGCCTGCTAGCATTTTTATAAAGGCAAAGGCCAATCTGTGTTTTACATTTGTTTCAAAAACACATCAATATTGTTTCAAGCAGGTAGACAGATGGGTGTGAAGTTCATGAGAGTGAAACAAACAAGTACCAGTGCCATGTTGTTACTTCTGACTCAAGAAACAGCCAGAAGTCACATGAAGGTGGAAACTGGCGAGAGGTGGAGTGGGAGGTGAGGAAGGAGATGTTGTTGTCTGATGACATCATTCTTACAGCTCTCCAGGCACAGAATGTGCTGAACTGTATATGACAGATGGCAATTTTGACATGATCAACCTGCCACTGTTTACAGTGGCTCCTGTAATAAAAATGCCCATAATCACGGTGTATTGTTTTATATTCATGTACTTATCAAATTGCTGTTTTGCTGTTTGTGTTTTAATTTTTCTTAAACTTAAAATGGTCTTCAAGATGTCTGAATGATGTCTTGAATCTCCTTCAGAAAGCACATCTAAATTTAAAGTCTGGTGTTTGTTAATCTGGGTTTGAGAAACTTCCGTGGCCATCCTCCCAGATGCAAATTAGCCAATGTCCTGGGATAAATTTCACTGACAATAGAAATTCCTCATTCATCGTTTTAGCCTAGGACACGACTTAATATGTGTCTTGAAAATTGGCCCATTTTGTCTAGGCACAAAACACTTTATTGGCCTTTTAAAATTGAAAAGAAAGTCAATGAAAACAAGCGTTCAGATGGCACAGTCTTCCCGGTCCAGCCAAAAACCTGAGGGCATTTTAACATCATAGAGTTTACCAGTCAAAGGGCTAATCTGACAAAACACATCAATCAAGACATATTGAGCACTTCATTGTCTGCACTGACTGTAAACTGTGAAAAGGCCATTAATTCATCCTAACAATCTTCATAACTCACCAGGCAAGTCTTTGGGCATTAATGGTGATTAAGTCAGTGTAAAATTACTTTAAATGCTGATTAGCTGCGAGTCCTATAGGCTTGAACCCCCAGAGAAACTTCTGCTCATGTTGGACAAAGACACACTGACTGTCTATGCACTCACTAGGCAATACAAGTGACACTTGTTGACCTTGTGGTATAATAACAACAAGCAGCTTGTTAACTGCAACAAGTCTAAGATTACAGTGTTCATGTATAAACTAATATAAATCAAAAGAATGTATATAATTCTCACTACATGACATGATAGTTTACCACAGAGAACAGACTGTTATGTGCTTCCAAATATTGGGGTGTATGGGGAGGATAAACCAAACAGATATCTGTAAAAACTTATTTACCAAGAGAATACACAGTTTTTTATTGAATTTTGTCTGTAAACTGTCAAAAAAAGAGGCATAAGTCATATTCAGAATTCAATAGTCTGGATGCAGCAGTGTATAAGAAGCTCTGAGGTTCTGGGCCTAGCCTTCACATCACTCCTATATGTCCCATAAATACATACGTCATCCCCTACTCAGTTTAAACTGTGTCGTATATGACTTGACCTTCAGGAGCGTAGTTTCAATAGGCTATAGGGTAGAGGAGACTGCCTCAATGATATTTCATATTCAATGACTCCATACGTGAGAAGGCATAATCGTGTGAACCTGAGGTGAGGAACAGGTAATGGAAATGTTTATTACAATAACAGTAAAGCAACTGTTTACATCAACCAAATGCTTTTTCACAAATATGATTTCCTTTGGTTACAGTGGTTTTGCTGCAATTTTCTCATCATGGCTTCCTATAAAACATACAACATCTTCAAAAATCCCACTGAATTCCTGTCTTATCGTTGATGTTTACTTACTGTATAATATGAATCAATCTCCTGATGAGGGGGGGGCTGGTATGTAACAGGGTTGCTGTGACAACAAATCATCAGACACAGGAACAAACAACTTCATTTTGTGAAGTGAGCCATAAACCTTGTATATCACATCCAGATTTGGCTATTTAAATAGCCCTCCTCTTTTCACTTCACTATCTCTGTGCAAACATTACATAAGGCAATTTGTGTCTCAGTTTTATAGTACACTTAACTCACATACAGTACACTTAACTCACACACTTAACTCGCGTGTCACATTATTAAAACACAATTACACATAAACACAAGAGACGAGGGGAACGCAGTAGCACTCGCCAGGACAGAACAAACTGTATTGACAAGAGGTTCAATACATTATAATTGACTTGAGTAGACTGCTTACTCTGTGATTATATAATGAAGGTCAAGTCATTGTTTAGGTTACAGTTGTGCTGTAAAGTTAATCTGTGATGACATTTTTTCTTCTTTTCTTTTCTTCAGGTGACGGTTAACTGAAGAATTAGTATTGAATTTATAGCTTATTTAAGCAGATTTTCATATTGTTTCTTGTATGTTTCAATGTGTGGATAAAGTAGAAAGATAAAGAGACTTTCAGCGAAGACTCACATTATAGCCTGTTTCTTATACAAATTTTAATAACTTTGGCACCTTTCATAAAATAGAATAACTTTCATGAATATATTATTAAAATTGGGTAACACATTTTTGGGGTGCATTCAAAGAATAGATATTGATCAGGCACTAAGACCCAGAGGATGGCATCCTCGCGCAAACTGGAATATCGTGGTTATCAAAGCTGCAACTTTTGCATCAGAGACCTATAAAAAGCAACACCCTGCACCCGCCTGCCAGTGAAACCTGGGAAAAACTGTCGCTGCTAGCGGGCAAAGTCTCTGCCTTTAAAACATGAATCGTTTGTGTAAGTGAAGCCAAAGAACACAGGAGTGATGGAAGGTATATGTTCTTACAAAACTTATTGGATGCATTATTCAACTACTGAGTTGCCACTTTTGTCTTAAAGACCGACGTTAGGGATTTAAAATGAAACTTAAAGATGTCTTTTCCTACATGAGAAAGCAAGAAATGAAGATCACTGGCTGGAAGTGATGCTGGAAATCATGAAGCGAAGAAAATACTGCAATTTTAAAAAGGGCTTTGTAGGAAGAGATCTAGCCCATTGAAATGAGAGAAACTATTACTTATGAACGCACATGTCTTCTGGAATGGAGCGCAGCGGTCTCTTCAAGCCAACACCTGACAATTTCAACCAGGTGTTAAACATTTCGACGGGCACTAATGTGACTTTAACTCCTCAGACTGAAGAAAAAGGTCCAAGTTTTGCTTTTCAAGTCACCTTAGCGTTAGTTCTCGGTGCTTTAACTCTCGCCACGATATTAAGCAATGCGTTTGTCATCGCGACCATTTCCCAATCCAGGAAGCTCCAGACACCGGCGAACTTCTTGATCGCATCCCTGGCAGTCACGGACCTTCTGGTGTCGGTGCTGGTCATGCCCATTTGCGCGCTTTATACGGTCACCCACGAGTGGACGCTCGGACAGATCATTTGCGACATCTGGTTGTCTTCAGATATAACTTGTTGCACCGCGTCCATTCTTCACCTGTGCGTAATCGCTTTGGATAGATACTGGGCTATCACGGATGCGGTCGAGTACGCCAAAAAGCGGACCCAAGCGCGCGCCGCGGGTATGGTGGCGACCGCATGGATCATCGCCATCTCCATCTCTCTCCCTCCTTTCTTCTGGCGACAGGTGAAGGCAGGGGAGCTGACCACTTGTACGGTAAACACGGACCACATCTTTTACACCATCTACTCCACGTTCGGGGCTTTCTACATCCCCACGCTGCTGCTTATCGCGCTGTACGGGAGGATATACGTGGAGGCGCGGAAGCGCATCCTGAAACAGTCGCCAAAAAAAACGGGAAAAAGACTCACTTCGGCGCATTTGATCACTAATTCACCAGCATCCGTGGCTTCAACTTCTCCCTTGCATTGCGCACGACCAGAGCTGAGCTCCGACACCGGTTCTCTGAGCAGTGAAAACCAAATCAGAGTAACTGTGTCCGACTCACTTCTGGAAAAAAAGAGAATATCGGCCGCCAGAGAGAGGAAAGCCACCAAGACTCTGGGCATTATTTTAGGAGCTTATATTGTTTGCTGGCTGCCGTTTTTCATTTACACGCTGCTGGTTTCTCTCTGTTCATCCTGTGGGTTTTCTCCAGAACTCTTTGACTTTTTCACATGGCTTGGCTACCTCAACTCATTGATCAATCCAATAATATACACCATGTCGAACGATGACTTTAAAACAGCTTTCCACAAACTCATAAGCTTTAGATGTTGCAGACGTTAGGAAGATGATACGTTGCGGTCTATGGGTCTCCAGATGTATTGAACATGTATATGAAAAATGAACAGAATGCGCAATGAATTCATGACTTCGGGATTTCATAACAGTGCTTTGATAGCTTGTGATCGCTAGTTATTACTGCAAAATTGTGTAAAAACTGCAATGTTTTTATTCCTTATCAAAATGTGCAATTAAACTGCTCTCTAAACTGTCTTTGCCTATAGCTGCTGATCATACACTTAATAAATAAGATGGGTAATCAATTTACTTGTGTTTAAATTCAAGTACCATTTTCTTTCCGCCTTATGAATTTTTAATTACCAATATTTGCTACTTACAGCACCTATTTATTTATGCCACTATAAATACAGCTGAACACACACACACACACACACACACACACACACAAATGAGGTCATGTATGTGCACAGTCTCCCAGCAGCAGGAAATACGAAGTTCAAGTTCAGACCCTCAGGCCGGGTCTAACATGAGGATATTAAGATTTGGACAGGCTGGTGAATCGAGTGCTGTGAAATGGTTAAAGAATTGAAATAGATGATGCCGCAGCCTAATTCTATGAAAGGCTAAATAGATGCACCTTCTGCTCTATGCACTCATAAGTCATATTATCTGTCACTTAGCAGCACTGAATGCTGACTGAAATGACACGTCTACCCCAGTAGGTGAATAATATTATAAAGATGCACCAAAAAAGGGCTAAAATATCAACCCATTATGCCTATATGGAAGTGACATCTACAGACACAAAAAACACAGATATCTGCAAAGCCGCAGTACTGCAAAACTGTTAAATATGCCCCCAAATTCTGCTTTTCAACAATAAGCTAGTATTCTCTCCAATGAAGTCTTGTGTAATCATAGTGATATGTATTGAAATTATGGGCCTGAGCATCAGAAACTGGCAAGGATTATTCCAAATGCTGATGTTTAACTGTTTTTTTAGACTCTCAGACATGTAAATGTGTGTAAATTAATATGGAGTGAGCCAATTATATAATATTACAGCCTAATGTCTAACACCATTTAAATGCTCACAGTGTAAGATGTTCTGTCAGAATCATTTAACAGTGAATCACAAATCAGCTCTCAAAAAATGAGGACGGTTCAGTCCACGATCAAAGGATTTTTATAAACGCACTGGTCACTTTAAAGTATACAGACTGAGATGTTTAGGCATTACGATAAAAGTGAAAATAGCGTCTGAAGAAGCATCTAATTATTCGCTTCCTGGTTAAAATTCTTGTCTCTGCAATTTAGGTTTTCGTTTGATCAAATTGAAATTGGTGGTTTGCCTTTTAAAAACAGCACTATGCAAAATAAGCCCTGCATTTATGTCGTAAGCTTTAGTTGAGGACCATTGCTTTTCATTTAATGCTCATTTTAATTTGATTCAAATTGAAGCAATTGATTTTGGCTGCAGTACTTTAACAACCATCTACAGAGCTTTTCTCTATATTCTTAATGTCCCCTATGGGCGAAACATCTATCATGGCCAAACAGAGAGACTCATTTGCAGGCGTATGATTACCACATGCCTTTCATAACATATGACCTTGATATAATGATCGGCGTACAAAGCATTCAGATGCACTGTAGATTAAATGCGTGATCTGTGTATATGCCTGAGTCTGTGGTCTGAAACTCGCATTCATTACTGCCAAAGCATCTTTGACCTGTGGAACTGCGTTTTAAAGTGTATTGTGACTTGACCTTCATTAGACCTGTTTTCTGACAAGGGCATCATTTGTAGGAGTTAGTCTTCCTCATCTGATAAATGAACCAACCATTACCTCACAATCTGAACACATCAGCCTGCTGTGCATTTACAGTTTATCTTAATTGTGACAAATGGCCCATATGTTTAATTCTGTGTTATCATGTATTTAATGATGGTGTTTAATGATGTATTCCAGCATTCTCACATACCACAACATATTGTCTAAATTAGTCTAACCGTTCCCATTTATTACCAGTGATGTGAGTGTATTGTAATTAGATTACAATAGTTCGCTCAAAAAAATAGTTTACCTGAAAAGGCAACTTTTGTCAATTTACTCAACATCATGTGGTTTTAAATCATATGGTGTTAAGCAGAGTGGCTGCTAATTTTAACACACAACGAAAGTGAATTAGGACAGGTGCTGCCAAGATCCAAAACAGAAAAGAGGGACTTTATAAACAATTAGAATTTCCAGGTCACCTGAAGTCTTATGATAGCTTTGTGTAATATATAAATATTATATCTCATTTGTGTTTGTGTGCTCTAAATATGGTACATTAAGTGGCACAGGTTGCAGTTTAGACCTGGAAAATTAAAGACTTACAGAAGCTTGACAGCCTATCTATTCACTTTCACTATATGGGGAAGAAAACAGCCAGGACATTTGGCCTAATATCTCCTTTTTCCATTTTTATTGAACTGTTCCTTTAAGAAGTCCTATGACTCCCTATATCTCTTGCCATCTGTTGATCTTCCACCTGATTACTTACAGAAGCACACCAACCAACAACCAAAGCTATTGATCATGATGCCAGTCACATCCATAAGTCACTTGAATGCCTGCTTAGCTTATAGCCTGTCTTAAAAAAAACCACCACATTTTCTTCTAGCACACCAGTTGGCAGACAGTCAACATTTATGCTGTATGCAATGAGACATCCACTTAGCCAGGACAGTGTAGAGAGGTTATGCCATTCAAACATGTGAACTGTAGCCTGTTTTCCCCAGCGAGTCACTCTGTGTTTCTGCACTTTGTTGTGCCTTTAGCCCTGTGAACAGAACAATGCTGAACCAGCCCAGTGTATATATATATGTCTGCTGTTCCAATAGCATAATTTATGGAAAGGTTGCATTTTCTGCATGCAGAGATAATAACGCCAGAAAGCCTGTCTTTTTCAAATGTCATTCTTTGAGATTGACAGATAACAGTGTTTATTTTGTCCAAGCAAAAGGAGGTTTTTTATTTATTTTGCACCTCAGCATTATTCACAACACCCTCAGATTGTTAAATTCACAAAATAAGATGCTTCCACAAACTATAAAGAAATATATTTAGTTCAAAATCAAACTTTTTGTGAGGAAACATAGACAGTATTTGTCTTGGGAAATGCTAAAGACGGTTTACCAGAGAACAGTGCTAATCCGCTACATTTAACAAGGTCCACGGAAGTAATGATCGGTATAGTAAATGTCAAGACAAAACGGAAGATGAAATGGCTCTCTGACAGAGGTCTTCATTTCGACGTCTGACATTCTTAAGCTTTAAAGGAGAGAAACTGCTCTTTAACCCAACGTTTTAAAAGTGACACTGTGAATTCCACGCTTTTCAAGCACTAATGAGCTCAAGCACTTTATAAGGATTCAGTATAGCATGTTCCTAATGTTTGTCAAGGGTATTTTGACATTTGGAACAGCACAATCTTTTCTCAGAGAAGCAGAGACTTTTGTAAATTGGTTGAGCCAACGTTGCTGTCAGGCTGGTTGCGATGCTCAATCAAACAGAGAAATATTTGAACAGTGCCAGACCTGTAGTGTTTGTGGGGAAATACTCAGGAAATATATGCTCATTTAGGCTTTAAATTAAAACTCGGTGTGCTCATTTACAAACATTTACATATAAAATGTAGAAGTCGTCCTCATAATAACAGCTCTTGCAGTCTGGCAATGTCAGCAGTTCTGACAGAAATGTCTGTGCATCACTGCAACAATGTGCATTTATTCAACATATGATTCCTGAATATATGTGTATACATTCTACTGATTCTGCCTTCAAATCCAACTGATTAAACTTTATAGATGGTTGCTAAATAATTGTGAGACATGACACATGGCAAATCATGCTTTAGAATGGTGTTCGTTTTACAAAAATATTCTTTCCTGTTTATTTTCTGGTCGTTTTTTTACAAACAGAGCATTTTTTTAAGTGCCTGTTGTAACATAAATCCACAAAATAAAAACGTCTACACCTTCATTGTATGAAAAAATGTCTGCTATTATATCACAATTTATCTAAAAGCTTTTTCAAATTATGTCCAAAGGGATGTTATATATTTCCTTTTCAGGACAAATGACTGTGGCATTCATAGATATTACAGCATATCATTTCTCAGATCTCAGGCATGCCCATTTAAAACAAACTATCTTCAGATCTACTTGGTCTGCATGGGGCGTCTGGGGAAATACGTTTGGCCCATTACAATGTGTGGTATATATAAGTGCTGACTGTGTTTTTTTGCAGTTACGTTAATGCATTTGCACTTGTAATGACGCAGGAAGTCTGAGGTAATGCTGTTAATAATGCGACAACTGCCCGGTTGACACGCAAAACTGCACCGCCTGAGTGACGAAGAACATCAGAATGAAATTAAATGTGATGGACTAAATCAGTTCACAGAAGTCACAACATTACAGCACTATGGGCTCGTTTCATTAAGTCAATGACTTGCTTCCAAAAAATCTTACTATTCCAATATAATATCAAGCCAGCTATAGAAATCTTCAAGGACATACTTGAGAGTGCTAGCTAAGAGGCATATTTGAAATGCTTCTATCCATAGCACAGAGGCATTATTTGTTGGTGTGCTGAAGTTTCCTGGGGGCAGTACATCTCAACGCCTCAGACCCATATAGATTTAAAGTGGCTTCACCTGGGCACAATCATAAATATACTGCTGGAAAAAGCATATTGCCAGGCTGTCTAATGGCTTGTTGGGAAGCAGGAAATGTTTGAGCTTCCTGTCTCAGCGATGTCAGCCAACGGTCACTGCAACAGCATCTATTACGCGTCTCGTTTTCAGAACAGATGCCAGCATTCATGGTAATTTTCACTGCTTATAAGTCACCTTACATGACTTAGACAGCCAGCCATTTATATGAGCAATCAGTTGCTATTCGCTAATGGATGAAGCAACGTCATTTAAACTGTGGCTAAGTGACTTTCTTCTAATATATGATAGAAAAATTAACATTTTATAACACAAATGCCTCCACACCTAAAAATGTATAAATGCATGCGAGTGGGAACAGAGAATAAGCACTGGAGCAATATTGTATTTCTGCAATAAATTAGTATATTCCTACAACAAAGTGGTGCAATGGGTATAAACATATAATTAAAAAGCCATTTATCTTTATACATTTACACGCAAATACAGAGTTTAATTAAAACTTGCCCTCTGGTGGTTTTAAATCCCATATTTTCTGCAAAACCAAAGGAGCAAAAATCACAGATCTGGTTGTGTGGTATTTTCAACGTATGTTTGAAATATTAAGCTATATACCGCAATTGATTTTCTTCTGTCTTGTCTGCTTTTACAGACATGAAGGGTTCAATCAATCAAACAAAAACTCTGCCATTGAAAAATGAGGCTGAGTTTAGACTCGGTCTCCAGGCAAAGCAATACCAAAAATCACCCATAGGAGAAGCCTGGAGCTGCAGAAAGGCTACATGTGATAAAATGGCCCAGAGTCAGTAAGAATCAGACTCATCTGTCAGACAAACTCCCATCACACTTCACAATTAAATTATAATGCAATGATTTTCCTCAGAATAGTTATTGCTGTTCTCATATGACAGACTAACCCGCAAACAGCTGGAAAACACACCACTGCAATGCTGCCTGCATTACCTTCAAAACGTGCGTTCAGATAATCTAAAGAAATCATTCAATAAAGATTCAATAACAAAAACACGTTCTGACAAGTCAAATATAAAACCAATTAAGAGGTTTACCTTCAACAACCGTCACATGCATAACTCAAAGGGTATTATGCATGTCATACATAATGAGTTATATCGTGAGAGATTATGACAGCTGTAATTCAGTCACTCACTGTCATTCATCAATATAAAGGACATACCAAGGAGAACATGGTGTCTCTGGATAGAGATGAGAGACTGTAGACAGATGTCCAGCTAACCTCACTCCAGGTTAATTGAAACTCTTTTTGATTGGTCAGCAACAGAACTTATTAGCATAGGTAAGAAGACGTCAGCCTGCTTTACATCTGAGCTCATTTTTACTATTAATAGTAAAATAGAGACAAAATAATTGAGTGGGAAAACAGTAAAACATGGAAAGGTTTTTATTTTATACTGGAATTTTTGCTGGAATTGTCTGTTCCAGCAAAAATTCAACTGGGCTATTTAACTGGGGAACAACAACAGCCCAGTCTCACAATTAAAGGAATACATTTCAAATCTGATGCAGGGAATCTGACACCATTAGAATTGGAATCCTCTAATTCTACAATACAGGTTTTCCTGAAAAAAAATCTATATAAATTATGCATGAGCCTTAATGAATACCTGCAACCATTATAGCAACAGGTTAGTGCACATTACCACAGGTTACAGTCTGACATGTAGATATAGACAGATTAATGAGGACCCGGAAACCTACTATGGTAACCATCCATTCTGCTAAAATGTCATAGTAACTGCAGTTAATGATACTGAAATAAAAGTTGGATATTAGATACCACTGTGATGTAGCTACAATGGAGAAAATTAAATCAAAAGGAGACTTTAAAATGAAAAGAATGTATTATGATTTTAACGTTATTAACAATAAGTGGAGTAACTGTGTATCTTGCAAAAATTAATAGTTTTCATTTTTTGGACATTTTAGTATGTTTTAGTACCTTATAACCCCAATCTTTAAAACTTAATTACACAGATTTTATTTTCATTAGCTGGAGACATTTAAGTCACCCCAAAAAAATCCACTTTTTGCAAGTAAGCTCATAAAAAATTTAAACCCACACCTTAGAATGTAAATGAGAAGGGACACCTTTAAGACACCTGCGAAATGAGCAGCTTTATTCGAAATCCTAAACAGGTGAAAAATGATTACATTTTTCATCTCCTCAGGGTTCTCTGCTAGTTACAAACCGCCACCAGCCTGTTCTCATTATCTCTTGAAAGTTGGAGGTTCAGCATGTATTGTCCAGTGCTGTGGAAAGTCTAGATCTATGCTGTAGACTTATTTATGGCTGTAAGATGTAATAGACAAGGGGGTGAGTAATCCTCTTCTCAGCTCAAGCAGTAGACCTAGGGACCAATATGCACCACAAGGGTACAACTACACACACACAGTGTAAGATTCTGGCCCTGTGATCAGAGAAAGGCCAGAGCCTGCTGTCCCATACAGGGGGGTAGAATACAGTGTTACTGTCTGGCAGCCATCAAATGCTGGCAGAGGGCTGAGAAACTTGTGTTGAGTAGGCCAGGGCTCAGAAGATAGAGCATAAGAGCTGGTCTGGTGGCTTGTGACTTAAGTATGGAGATGTTCTGCTACCAGATGGTCCAGGAGGCTGCTAACAGGATGGGAAGAATGGACCACGTGGACCTACTTGGATAAAGTGTCAGCGAGACATAAAGTGACTAGTCTTAAAAAACAGGCAGCATTTTTACCTCAAAGAATTTGCACACTTTTCTGTCAGAAATATATCCTAATTTATTGCCCCACAATACAGTCTCGTATATGAAAGCCTAGATGCACAGAAATTGGAAATTAACTGTCTTACCTCTGGATGTGAGATAAATAAAAATGAACAACTTTCTCTGCTTTCTAAAATGAGGAACTTTACATCCAAAAGGACATAATCAACAGCACTGGAGGGGAGTTGATGTACTGAAAGAGTATTTAAAGATTTCAGAGACCAATTTGAATAGACAGAAGGATTGTTCTTGCCAACACAAATATGAAACACGCCTCAAACAAATTATGATAATATCTCTGGCTTGTAGTTTTATTGCAGGAAGTTTTATCTGGCTTGTAGTTTTATTATTACTACTGCTGCCCCTTATGTACTCAGCAAACACACAGATCTCAAAGGAACAGATAATCAACCCTTGTTTATTAGTACTAATCGCTTGTGTACAGATGTGGTCTGATGTTCTGTGACCCAAACTCTTGTTAGATGATTGTGTAATTTATATCTCTGCAAGCAATCAGCTCCTGCCTTCAAATTACAAACATCTCAAACAAACAGGCCAATTTGTGGCACTAGGCCAAGGTGCCTTGATGCCTAAGCCAAATATTAGACTGGATGCCCAAGCTGATCTGACAAGGTGACAGGTAGATAAATGACAACAGTGGTGCAACGGTAACAAATTGAACGACATTAGCCATCAAGTCATTTGCATAAATCTAATCTATAGTAAATGATTGACCTAAAGGACCATTAAATGAGTCCATTTGCATTACAGAAGACTAACATTTTTACAGTTACAGTTTTGTTGCTATCAAACTAATTATTCTGGCCCAAAGCTAGTAAGCTAATTAGTGCTAACATAGTCCGTTCACTAGCAAAACCTAGATAAGCCTGGTTAAAACCAGAAGTCTTGCTAGTTCAAATCTTTGCAAACTGTATACAGCCAAGCATATTTATTTATTTACATATATGTATTATTTAATACTACAGCAGTTTCATGACACCTAAAAACTCTTTCTTGTTCTTTATTTGCTGTAATGCAAAGAGCATCTACCATAACCCAAAAGAGACGAAAAAAGAGAAATCTAGCTACTGCATCTCAGATCCTGTTAAATCGTAAGTAAGTTTCTTTTTAGTAACTTTCCAGACATTTGAAGCCGTCTCAGGATCAAGCCAGGGATCAAGCCAATAACAGAAATGACTAGAAACCAAATAGAATATAATAGTTTATACAGTAATAGGCCTTGATCTTTAAGTCTTTTAGTAAATTTTCCGCTTCTTCCTCTGAAGTTTCTGCAAATCAATACAAATGTGAAGACATCAAAATAAAAGAACAACCTTGAACCTGGTTTAATCTATTCACATGCTCAGCTTTACATTATCTATTCAAATCGCATTTTTAACTATATGTACATTTACTGCAAAAAAGATAAACATAATTTTGACTGCAGACAGCTCAATAACACACTTCCCTATTGTAATGTGACATTTCACTGTCAACGGTCCCCTTAAGAGATTTATTTACATTTAAAACCTAATTAAATGGAAATCATTATATACTGGTTAAATAAATACAACTCTGTTACAATTTAGCTGTCAGCTGTGCAGGTAATTCAGTTTTAATGTCTTGGTAAGTTTTTATTGGTTTTTGACTGTTTGCTCTTGTTCATTTTCAGTATTTTTTTCATCAGCGACTTTCCCTAAAAACTCTTACATTTAACAGTTTGTCAAGAAGCTGTGTGGGAGGCTTTCTGGAGTTTTCTTGACAGAGTTCCTGCCACCACAGAGCACTGCAGTGGGTGTTCGCCTGTCAGAGACTCACTTTTTGTGGAAGACTTGGCCCAGAATTTCAGCAGCACACGGGTATCTTGACATGGTGGCCAATGTGATTAAACCCTTCAGTCTGTTACCATTGCAGTCAATTTCTTTGCCAATATAGCAAAAATATGTCCCAAAGATCAAACTATATTTTTAAAACTAAACTATTATCTAAACTATTCTCATAGTTATTTTAGTTCACAGAGTGAATGTTCAAGATGAATAGAAGGGGTAAGAAGATGATCAAAGAGATTCATTCTTTCAATATTAGTACATTTCATACCAATATCTTCATTTAATGTGTCTAAACCCCAGAATGTGTAGAATGAGGTCACCTGACTAGAGTGAAATGAAAATATCACAGTCTGTCCTTAAAAGAACAAAGTCTGTTCATATTTGGTGGCCTAGCTAAACATTGCTGACCTGATCCACTTTAATAGGAGGGATCTGTGCCCAGACATTTTACACTTGGGTGTTAGAGCCACACATACATACTCAGGCTTATATGAAGTCGATTCCCTTATTGGGCACAATGAAATAGAACTGATTCATCGGTTCTCAACATGTTTTCAATTATTTTTAGGGCTCTCACACCTGCACCAGGTGAGAAATGTCTCCACCACCCAGAAAAAGATGCGATTAACTGATGACTTTTCACACGTCTGGTTCAGGTCCTGCTAAGCTTTTACATCAATGAAACTGACAGGGTACGGCCATTACCTCATGCTTTTTAAGAACATGCACTTAACATACTGGTGAAGTTCAAATAAATGCATTATTCTCTGATCTGATAGGAAACTGGAGCAGCAGATACTGTTCCTCAGAGACTGGTGGAGAACACTGGAGTTTAGTGTGACTATAGCAGACCTCATATCTAGAGCACTACTGAGTGTTCCAGGCAAGCCTCAATATAAAGACCTCTCTAACAAACTTGACAGCATGTTTGGCAATCCATAATCAGAGATTATATAAACAATATTAGGCAATTATGAATTTATTTATTTTCTTTATGTGCTATGAATAGATTTACATCTACATTTGCAGATGCTGCCTGATTTCAACAAACGTCTGAGTTTAAAGACATTTGAGTTCTGGGAATTTCAGCGAGTTGTTGGTGGAATTCACTCAGATTACAGTCTATTGAACTTGAAAATTGTGTTTTTGGATGAGTAATTCTCTCTCAGCATGGTATTTTGGGGAAAGAAGTTGAAAAATTCTTGCCAAATTGCATTCAGAACCCTCAAGTTCCAATTATTGCACTGTTATGATCGGTTTTACCGCTCACCGTGTTGTTTATTAATAACACGAGGTGCTTACTATCTAATAATAGGTAATCTCTGAGAACGGAACATTGCAGGAACAATTCACCCACTAAAGACACTTTAGAGACTGGAGGTAAATGTTTCACATTTGTAGTGAGTCACTGTACAAAATCATCTGGTTTTAAAAGCAAGACTCTCAAATTAGACAGACAGTAGAAATGACAGAATTATAATTTCACATCAGATGTATTTTCAAAGATGCTCTCCATAACTTCAAAGATCTCCAAGAACCACTACAGTGGATTACTTGTTAAAGATGGGTCCAAGAGGATGCTGGAAATGAAGATGTTGCCACAACTGCACCTGGCAAAAGCTTCTTCTACTCAGTATGAAACAGATATTGATTTGATACCAGAAGCTTCTCCAGATGAGGTCACCTCATCAATCATAGCATCCCTTACCCTCACTGAGCTTTATGAAGATGACAACTGGAAACACTGAACCTATAGAGACTCCTGCCAAAAATCTTCTTCACACCACACTAGTTCAATAGCCCGGAGTCGCCTGTTAACCTCAGTGAGCATGTAGAGTCTTTTCTGGACTCACCACTCCAGAACCAATTGTTCCTGTAGCATTTTCCTCTGGGAAAAAGCCCAACAAGGGTCTCATTTCACAAGTGACCCACTAAGAATTTCCTGGGTGAGGAACTACAGTCGCTCTGGACTTTTTTCCCCTCCTCAATGCAAAATTGTCACAGAAAATGACACAGACGTATACGAGATGTACTCCCACTCGTCTATTTAGCATTTAAAGAAGTAAATCAGTCATTTTCAGTAATGGAGCGATGCTGTATTGTTTCTGTAAAGCACACCAGATCACAGCAGTCCTCCGCAATCTAGCACTTAGAGCCAGTCTGCTAGATCTGGAATTACTGCATGCACATTATGTTGGACATTTTGCATAATTACTTCAGCAAGTCAGGTGCTAAAACAACACAGAGAGCAAATAACTAGTGCAGTGAGTGCAAAATTTTTTTATCTTTCTTGTGTGCATGTTGCATTTTTGGTTTTACAGGATCTCAAAAGATAGAAAAAAAATAAATAAATAGAAAATAGATAGAAAACAACAGAATATATTTAAACAAATATGCATATAGATGTTATTTAAGGTATACACTGCTGCAAATGCTCTTATTGTGTAAAATACGGAAAAAACAACACTAAACAAAATCCCCCAGGGGATATTTTATACTTTTTGAGTTTGATTTCCAGGAAGCACATGACCTGATTTAATGTATAAGTACCAATATGTGTTGTGGATTTCTATGCATAAGAGTGTTTGCAAAATAAATACACTAAATTTAAACTCCTTTTGTTGCTTAGGTGGCCTAATTAGAGGAGATGCATCAATTGACCCATCAGGGACCAAATACTCGCCCAAACTGACCAGCTGGTCAGTCCTATTGTTGCCAGTGGCACAGGCCATTTTTATATTACATCTAAAAACACATGGAAAATGCCACACACTTGAGATGTTGGTCCTGTGGCATCTGCTGTTTCCTAGCAACCACCAGCCATATTTTTATTTCAATGTTCTAAATGTTTAAAATGACTCTAGTACAATTACAGCATCAAAAACATGTTCTGTTCTATAGTTTAATTTGATTAAGTATGATTCCTGAAAAACAAAAACTTAAAACTCTTACGCAATAGTAGTTTGGAGAACTATGTATTAAAGGAAATTAAGTCATAAATACAAACTTTGAAAGATTTTGGATTTTTACATAAACCACCAAGTTTGGTCAGAAGCTCCGGTAAGTGAAATGGCCATAAAACAAGTTAATTGATTCATAAATGGGCTTGTAAGGAATCATTTGATAATTATGGATATTTATGTGAACATTGATTTTCCTCCTCAATTCTGCCCATTTATAATTCAACGGTTTGATGGCTTTCGTAAAGACAGCTGTAATATTTAAGCTCGTACTAGATCTGCATTGATTTTTGCCTCTCATATTTGTAGGTTTCTCATCACTCTTGTCTCTACAGGTTTGTGTTGCAATCATCCGGAGAACCAAAATTTGCATTTATTCAAAATATGCACAACGTATAACCATCAAAACAGAACAGCACCGAAACAGATTTTAAAATGAAACCGCAAATAAAGTTTAATTGTCAAACCACAATGCTAAAAATGTGCATTAAACCCAGTCTAGATGCAGTTAGAATAGCGCTCTTTTACGGCAACTGTTTACTGTTTGTCCTTTGTGTGAGCGCTACTCTTTATATTAGCTGACTCATTCTGTCCTGTGATGGCAATTAAAAGGTCGTGACACTGGAATCATCTTGACAGTAACATTGATTGGGCCTGAGCTCTGAGTCACAGCATGTCCTGTGGGGAACAGTCACACCTGCTCTGTACTGGCACTCGGCCGAGGGGTGAGAGGTTGATCCTAAATGGCAGATCAGTGCTACATCCCAATACAGATTATCTCCTGTTCTGCACCAGACTAACACTGTACAGCTTATCCTATTAATACTTACATTTACTTAAAAACAAAGCACAAACAATTTGGTGAAAAAGCATTTCTAGCCTGTTTTAATGTATCGCCCTCTGTCTACCTTAAGGTGCAGAAATGGGAAAAAACAACAGATTGTTCCGATTTAGAGCCAGATAAACTGATGTAATAGATTGTATATTTTGTTCTTTTAGTGTTACAAAAATTATTTCTCTTTATTGTGGAAAGCATCATAAAATATAGATTTAGTGGCGCTTCCTAAGGCAAACATTGCTATAACTGTTGTTTATGTTTAGGGCTTAAAATGTGAACAAAACAACCTAGTAAACTTTGCTGCAAATAAACAACACAAATCATGCAGCACACGGGTGCTATAACTATTCTGAGCAATTAAACGTAGAAATGGGCAACCATCAAATGAGATAAACACCTACAGCGCTCTAGCAACACTGTAGCAACAGCAAAGCAACATGCTAAAAATCTTGAGTATGTAAAACATCTGGATTATGTTAGCATTGGCAAAGCAAGGGCCTGATAAACTTAGCTTAACCTAATGCTACATCCTGCCTGCAATCCTGCATCCGTCACACAAGCATTGTAATGGTAAGATGTGCATGAGCAATGCCCAAAAAATTGTTACATAACATAAATTACATTTTTAAAGAATTATAATTTAATAAATTAGCTAAACACAAAAAACAAAGACTCCAAAATAAAGAGACACTACTAAATGATATGCATGTCACAGTCTAGAGATGAGTGTTTTCAGAATGTTAATAAGTCTGATGTCTCTACAAATACATCACACTCTCAAGTGTGCTATCATTTACATGACTGCTGCAAACTCTTAAGCAAAGATGGATGACTAAGCAGCTACACCCTTTTCTCCGGAACTGGCCCTTCTCATGCGGAGCAAAATAAGTATTGAAATAGTTTTGCATATTGCATTAGGACAAGAGATGGATGCCAGCTGAAATCTTCCTCTCAGAACTCCAGCGTTCGATGAGAATTGCTTTACAATTGACAATTCCAAAAGTTGGCGTTCCGAGCTACATTACATTTATGCACAATTAACCAGTCAGCAATAACGGAAGAAAAATGGTCATTTCACTCACTGTACTTTATCTTAACACTCCCACAGCTCTGAACACCATCTACAGCACTGTGGGGCTACCTGCAGGTATATTAACATCATGTTACATCATCAACATCATCACAGTCTTTCATATGTCAGTGGTCAAAGCTTTTAGTTCTAACCAGAGACGACACATTCTAAACCAAAGGCAGCGGCTCTTTCCCTAATACTTCCCTAAATTCATGGCTGTTTTGGGACCAAGGATATTAGATCTTGTGTAAGAACCTAAATCAATTGTACATCGGCTGCAGACCAAGCTAAAGATATATTTTGTGACTGCTGTGCTAAACTACCAGTAGAAGAGTCATGAGAAAAGTAACATTTATAAAATACTTTCTGTCCACCAGTCCTTCACATCTCATTTTAATGATTTTAAGGATGTATATGCCAGAAAAATCCATCCAATTACAAGATGCAATGCAAACATGGCAGTGAAGCTTATCTTTTGTCTTTCTGCATACAGTATGTAACCTGTCTGCAAAGCTGTATTCTTTAACTTTCCATTTTCAATGGAAAAAGTTAAAAAGCCCCTCTAAGTTGCAAAATGTCATTAGATGACGACATAGTTATGGCTAGGCTAGTTATGACGTCTATATTTATGACGTCTCCTGTTAGGTTTGAAACAGTGACCAATACAATAAGACATGTTAACATACATGCAAACGGATCACTAGAGAGAAAGTTAGAAGCGAAGTTTCTCATTTCCTCCACTCACACAGTCTGCGTTAGGATAACAAACCTTGTACACTTACGCATTAAACAAGCCAAGGGTTGCCCATATAATCACCAACATTGCCGCAACGTTAGCGGTGCTTTGAGTTTTGCACACTGAACAAGAGAAACAAAGCACAGCGTGGTTACGCACTGCGGCATCAAACAGCGTCAAAATAAAAACACACACCTTCTGTTTGCCAAACATCGCCGATTCTTCTCCAGATGACATCCTTGTTTTGAGTAGTTTAAAGAAGCAGTACTTTGCTGTCCAGTGTTTCTGATAATCCACAGATAAATTCCTGGTCCATGTTTGGGGATAAATATTATTAACGGCGAACCATCGGCCTATTAAGATATTAGTGTGGGCGGGGCTTCCCAGCTACCCATTAAATTGAGAAATTAATTAATATAAAGCAGAAGTTAACAGGTAAAGTCTTTCTTCCTTAATAATGTAAGACTTAAGAATATATGACCAAAATCTATGAATCAGTATCTTCACCACCATACACACAACACAACATACTGAATCATAACATGTTTTTATCAATAAAACTGGAGGTCTGGAGCCTTTGAGAATTTCTAATGGGTTTTCAGAAGCAAAAGTTACCAGTGATATAAAATCTGTGGTTAATATTTGCTTGAACAGACTGTCCTGTTTTGTTATGCACCATCACTAACAGTTATGAAACTGAACTTTGAAAGAGTTTTAAAACTTTAAATGAACAGGTCACTCAAAAATCCAAATTCTGTCATTGTTCAGATACTTTCATGCTATACCAAACAAATGATATTCACACAGTCAAACTTTTTCATGCATTATAATGAACGGAGACTCATTCCACTAATAATATATACCAATATCACAGTCTCATACATCTGGTTTGCATGACTTGCGCACTATAAGTTTAATATTGAAAGTTTTATATTCTAACAAGCTGTTGTTTGATGGATTATGTAGGCTGATAATCATTGTAGTCTTCATGTACTGATTTCAAAATAAACATTTAAGATATGACAGTATAAAGTTAAAAAATGCCTTCATGTTTCATCAATGGAAAAATGCTTTTTTAAAAACCTTAGGAAATAAATAACTCTGCAGAGAATAGATTTAAAAGGTTTTATCAGTTTTAGTTACATTAAGATGCTGTAATGCAATTGGTTAAAATAACAGGCTTAATGAAACAAAGTAAAATATTTCATTGTTTATTTCTTACAGGATACTGGACACGCATTAGTGCATCGGTAGTTGTACAACTAAAGCTATCATGAATGATAAGCAGAACTTGTAACAGATGGTTTGTTCTTTGTATTGACAGTCTGCATTAACATTCAGTGGCAAAAGCTTCACTGCTTTGCTTGGCATGTCATCAGTGAAAATTGTTTAAGATTGATGGCAGTCCTTTATTGCTTACTGAGGTCCCCAGACAGCCTTACACAAGAGGATCAGAAAAGTTAGTGTCACAAATGATTGACTTCCATCAGCGTAACACATAATGGGGTAAGATGGCTAATTTCTGACACCAGGCAATATGTGTGACATTGACAAAAGTTACTGGGGTAAAAACTACCAATTCGATGAGTTGACAGATGAGTAAATAATCAAGACAGTTTGATTTATGCTGTAGAGATGATTAATGTTTCTCATCAAAGTTTCATTCTGTTCATTTATTCATGTACAGGAAGCCCTGTGGTGTGGGGACGGCCTAAAGGGACATCACACAACTTTATAAACCAATTATATTGTTTATAAATTTACCTATATAGATTTTTTCCACATAGAAGGAACATAAAGGCAGCAAATAAACTGCTGACACTGACTTTCAGGGTTGCTGTATTTACAGTCATGGGAAACAGAGAATTACCCCATTGATTGTTTCACTGTCTGACCCTGTTTGTTCATGTGTGTTTGTTCAACTGCCTCTGTGCATTGGATATAGGGCACACTTGTTAGTGCACCCTTGGCTGTTTTCATCAGTGATGGTTTTCATGAAGAAACTCAGTGTGTTACATCATGTGTGAGGTCTCATATGGTCAATGAGCCTTCCTGTTAGCTCAACTGGTAGAGCATTGTGTTAACACCGCAAAGGTTGTGGGTTTGATCCCAGGGGAAGGCAAGTCCTGATAAAAAATACCTTGATACCTTGTGTACCTTGAATTCACTGTAAGTCGCTTTGGATAAAAGCGTCTGCCAAATGAATAAATGTAAATGTCAATATTATTGTTACACCACTGGTATCACCAGCAGTACATTATAAATACCCTGTAGGGATGTTGTAAAGTGGCATATAGACCTCTCTTGCAATACAAATGTTTGTATATGTCTGGAAAGCTTCTAGATGAATTCCTGTGAAGAACAGAAACACTTTCTTAAGTATGTTTCTCAACAAAAACCGACTCTTATAAAACGCCTCTTCACAGACTCAAGCTCTTAATAAATGATTACTTCTTGTTTCTCAGAAACAACTAGAATAACCATGATTAGCAAAAAACATATATCTTGGAAATCACCATTGCCTCTCCAATTTGAAGACTGACTGTGACTAATCGCTTCCAGTGAAATTGTGATTGGAGGACTTTGAAGAATATAAGGGCTGGATAATATTAGAAAAAAGTTAGTAATTTGCTAACAAGTTAGATGCTTATAAAGGCTCGATTAGAGCAACACGCAGCAATGAGTCATGCTATTAGGTTTCATTTCAAGTGGACTGTAATGCGTAACAGACAGGGTCCCATTGTGAAGTCATCTGGTCTTACAACACATCAACACAAATGTGACAAATCTACACAAAACACACACTTAATATAGAATGTGTTTATTGTCGGCTAGAAAAGTAATTGGAGCAAAAGTTTCCAGTCAAAATTAGAGTATTGTTAACCCAGAGACATCAAAGATAAACTGACAGGCAAGAAACAAATAATTAACAATTACAATATTCATGAGGTGATTTTGAGATTGATTTAGGATGGTTTGAGATGACATTGCTTCAGTTACAAAGGGCTCAGAGCATGTAAATGGAGAAAAACACAAGCATATGAATAAACAAAGACAGGATAATGAGTGAAAATTAATCAAATGCAGCAATTTGGTCCATCTTTAAATGAATGTGTTTGTGTTTCTTTTCTTTAGGAAATTTTGACTAAAATGAGACAAGACGGAGCCGGAGCACCATATAAGGAGACACTCCAGAAACCAGCAAAACATTTCCTGGAATTGGTATAAAAATAAATGTAAAAAATAGAGTCATCTACCACACGCCACAGAATTCACAGCAAATCTTAAAGGAAGGTGCCATTATCACGTCACTGAACAGAAATTAATGACTTACCTTTTGCATATTATTTAAGTACAAAATTGTTGAGAAAAAATGGTCGCTTTCCTTTATGAACCGTAGCTGCTTTGAAATGTGTCTTCAAACTAAATACATTATCAAATGGATGTAAAGGCAATTATGAATGGTGTTATTCTTGGAAGAAACACTTCCATTATCTTGTACTGCAATGTCCATTACTGCATTTATGAGAGACAAAAATTACAATCCATAGGTCACTGTAATGTATTCCAGTGCATGTTTCTCATTAGCCTTTAATATTAAGCTCTGATTGCATTATAGTTACTTTAATTACTTCATAATAAAATGTTGCTCTGCAATAATGACCATTGATGGAATTTTAGCTAATAGGTGAATCGTGTCATATTTGCTCCACCAAATAGAACAGCAAAAGTAATTACTTCTTCCTGAAACACTTTCCCCTCCTGCTATTGGTCAAACAAACAGAGAGCCCCGCCCAAACTCACACCATTGGATGAGCCAGGATGCTCCAATGAACTTGTTTTAAAAAGCACCAGTGTTTCCACCATTTGGGAAACAGCTTTATTTATAGTTGTCTCTGCAATAAAGCTGTGATAACCAAACCTTTTACAGTAAAATAAACAGAATTTTTAAAGTAAAATAAAAAGTAAAGCACCTCACCTTTACCAGTAATAAAACTAAATGTAACAAAAGCAAGTTTTACAGTACTAACTATCACTAAGTGTCAAAACTAGTCCTTTTTTAAGATTATTGCTATATTTATGTGCAGGTCTACATGGGCATGACACTCTTAAAACTATAAAATAAGATTTGAAAAAGATCTTAAGGCATCATCTTAAGGCAACAAAGTTTAAGCAAGGCTCGGATTTTTATGAAAACTAGTATTTAAGACCACAACAACAAACTACTAATAACAATAACTACAAACTACAAACAATACATTAGACAGTAAATCTAATATAATTGTACAGTAGGTTGAAAACATCTAAAAGTCTACAGTGATGAAAAGCCCTTTATTGTTAGCTACTGTACTGTACCATTAACATCTGCACAGATGGTGTGAACTATTAAGGGAACAATGTGTGATTCACTTAAGAAGGTTCTGAAGCATGGCAGTGGCGTAAGTGGGTCGGGCCTGCTTGCTTTCAACGGCGCTTCTCAGGTATTGGATTCCGCCACAGCGTTCCCATATCTCCTCGAACTGACGGGGGAGGATTTCTGCTCCGCGTTTTCGTGTGAGCCCGGTTTCTTCCAGGCTCAGCTCACACATCTCCATGTCATCCTTACCTGGATCAGAACCGGATAAAAGGCATCAGGCCCGAATACACAATACATCTGAAGATTCAAGATATGCACTTCATCAGTTCATGTGTTCTCTGTAAATCGAACCCATGATCTTATCATTGCTAGCACACAACATTATCAAAGCATTAGGTGGTATTAAAGGACGCTACACTGGCGGCAACTGTGGTGTCGTTTGGTACCTGCCACCAGAAGGATGGGCTGCTTATCTGGGTGAAGCTCCATTTGCCTGGCGATCCAGGGGCCGTCAAAGTGGGCGTACCACCAGCCCTTCTTTTTGTTTTGCGGGTCTTTGTACTGGTCTGCAGGTCGGATAAATGGAATGCGGAAGTAGCGCTGCTGTCGGTTCATTGCGGTCTCTTGCTGTCGGGCTTGGACTGGTGGGGCAGGGTTCTGCTGGGCTGAAACAATAAAACGTGAAATTACAATATCATACAGGATCCAGATGGTGCTTGCACATGCATCACCATGTTGCTAAAGTGCTGTGGGTGGTTGCTAGGGTATTATTAGGTGGTTACCAAAAAGATCTCGTCCCTAAGTGTCTATGATATTCTCATCCCTACATATGTTTATATGTATTATATGAAATATATGTTTACATATATTTCAGTGTAAGTTGTTTGTACTCCTTTGTTTTAAACAAAACAAACTAACATAACAAAACTTTAAACTAAACTAATATTATATATCTCCCAACAAGCCATATGAATTGCAATATCATTGCTGTCCATACAGCAAATTATGTTCAGAAAGCACAACCCCAAGTTTAAATTTGTTCAAAGCCTTGAAGGCAAAAGTGATAGTGATGTTTGCTTAGCAAGCACCGCTAATTAAATTCTCTGGCTATATCGTTATGCAATCTAGCACCTATTTACACAGTGTGCAGAATATATATCCAACCAACAAAAAAGGAGTCATAAATCAGAGCCCATATCTTAAACCTGTCACAAGATCAAAGACATCCTGAGGTCAACATCTTGTAAGAAAGTACTGAGAGAACTTTCTCCACACTCTCCAATATTGACTGCAAAGTTAGAATCCTGACTCAATCTGACAGAGAGAGACAACATCAGATCTGTAGACCTGATAAAAACACTCCAGCGGTTGAAGGCGAGATACATCTAAGGATCTGACAACAACAGAGTCAGAGAATTTATGAGAAGGAGGTCACACAACTCTAAATCTTCTGTTTGTTCTGCACCAGCAAACACAAAAACGTGTACAAAAACACGTACAAAGAACAAAAGTCTTCCAGGAGCTGAATGGGGCGACGTGCCTTTTCCGGTTGGGAAATAAACAAGAGGTGTGATTCCCTTGAAATGCTACTAAGTGCCTTGAGATGTTGTTCTAGCTGTCTGCATTATGTGCATCACAATGGTAAGACTAATCACAAAATTGCATGTGACTGTGTGCCGGGAGGGTTTTGGGAACAAGAGCAAACAAAGAATGTTCAACCTTGAGGAAACTGTTGCTGGGCTCACAGTCTGTAAGTCTGAGAGACAATGTATTGTACATACTCTTTAAAGTGTCAGTATACCCAAAAAGAAGATATTTTGAGAAATATGTCAGTGGTTTTGTTTCAATACAATATAAGTCACTGGGTGCCACTGCTGATTGGTTACCATCATTCTGTAACATATCTTCTTTTGTGTTCCTTACAGGTTTGGAATGACATGAGTGTGAGAAAATGATGCAAGAATTGCCATTTTGGGGTGAACTATCCCTTTAAGCTTCTTCCAGAAGACACATTTTGTTATTATAAATAAAGTCATTGGTTCTGTCAGGACCTGCTGTGCTGAGGGATTGGTGTTTTGGTGTTTGGAAAAACAGGGCATATCTTACCATAGTCAGTGACTGATTTGGGAGCTCTCATCTCTGTATCTGTATTCCGCTTCTTGTTCTTTGATTTCCAGGCATGGTACACCTTCAGACGGCGGTGAAATTCCTCTCTGCATGCTGCTAGCAGCTCGATATCTACAAGGGCGAGACATCAATGATTCAGTATTGCATTGTTATGCATGACGAGCTTTACACAACATGCGTTCTCTGCTTATGTTCATGCTAAATGTGAATATGGAACACCTGCTAAGTGCTAATGTCTTTATTATGTTCAATTAAATGAAGACTGAGAAATATGTAGTCCAAAGGGCTAAGACCCAACACAGATGTAGGATTTATAATCTCATTAAAGCTCATGAAATGAAACAAAGAAATTCTTAAATGTACAGCGTACATACAAACATGATATTGAATATTGATTTATTAATATGTAAAACTTATAAACAAATGGTCAGATTTTCTTGCTTCTATGAAAACACACAAGAGAGAAAATTAACTAACTGTGAGAACTGAACAATAAATATGTGCTGTTGATAACTGTTGGTCGTATAATGGTTTCTGTAATAGACTTCTGATGTCACTAATCAGAAAGTCAGAAAGTTTTTTGTTGTTTTAATGTATGATCCTAATAGTAAACAGTATTTAGTAAAATGTATAGGGAGTTCCCAGGTCAGCTCTTACCACAGGAGGTGTTAATGGCGTCCCGCAGCTCAGCGTACTTCCACTTGCTCAGGTCATACTTTTTCACCTCAGCTGTCACTTTGTTGGCCTGCACCTGCGCTCCCCTATAAATGCACAGAAACAACATTTAACGCAGTTAAAACAACCCTCACAATACACATTTAACACATGTGTATAATGTGTTTAACATCATGTTTATTGCTGTGTATTCACATGTGTATTGTTTTCAGAAGAATCCAGATGAATCTGAAAGCAGATCTTTTATTGATCTTTAAGTTTTGCCCTTCCATCCACACAGAAACAAAATGCAGAGGCAGACCTGAAAACTCTGTTCATATCAGATGAATTTAAAAATTCAGTAGAAAAGCAAAGACCAATTTGTTCAGTCATGTAATCCATTCAAACGATTCAACAAAATCAATGAATACGGCCGCCCCATGTTGTACCGGCATTGTTGTGTCTGCTGTTCACAATTATAAAAAGGCTTTCAAATTTATGAGACTCTCTTAGCTTTGTATTTTCCCAAAAGCCATCTATCAAACCTATGTAAGAGTTTCTGTTACCGGCTGTTAAATGTTCCCTAAGCCAAAGCAGAATCAGATGATTAATTGGCCTTTTGATGCATGAGGAAACGTTCTCTCTGAAATTTGTAATGACATGGAAAAGCACCAAATGAACACATCATTGAGCAGATTAGAAGCAGCCTTGGCAACACTGAGCTGCAAACGGGACACAGTTAATGGCAGTTAATGGTCAGGGAGGGCCCCCACTGTAACGGCACAGTGGGGGCGTTGGCCAAAAAATAACCATCTGGGAGCTCTGGTTGTAATCCTAATGACATCACCAATCCTGTACCATGTGATAACCACTGTTAGCATGTGAATGTGTAATATGGCTTTAAAACAATCTTTGGCACAAGGCAAACACAGAGTAAACTGTAATTGCAATTTAACTTCTCATACACGTGCCACAGTCCAATTAGACCTTTGGCAGAATAAGTGTACAATCACAGACATTCTCAATTTAAAAAAAGAAGTGTTTTCCACTTGTAAAAGCAATTCAAAAGAGCAATTCAAAATTAATCCAATATAATGAGGTAACAGGTTTTAGGCCTGCAGTTTCATATACACGCTAAGCTAATTCACCACACTATATCAAAACAGTCTATGGTTAATGAGAGAAATATTTGACAATTGTTCAGAAGGAAATGCAAATTTTGTAGGGTTTGTAGGGTGTTTTAAATGGGTAGTGTGTCGCATTTACCCAACCTAAAGTGTCTATGACATCTGCCTTTTCAAGCATGGCTAATGATGAACTCTGATAAACTCATAAGAGATGGTTTTTGATGACATATTCATCATTCATAACCTTCTCATAAAAACTCTGCCATCTCCGGGGCCAAAGTGCGTCTACAGAAGACAATTATTCCAGTACCTGGGGCAAATATTTCAACTCATAAAGCACTGAAGTTAGCCTACAGCCTAACAGCAAACTTTGTTGTATAAAAGCAGCGACACATTTGGAGTCCCAGCAGAGTCTGTGTGTGTGTGTGTTCGGGAAAAGCTCTTGCATGGCTGAACACAGTGACACAGCATTCTGTCAACTTTGACAGCTGTGAAGAGCAAAGCTGCTTAACAGAGACCCTGCAGAAAGAGGCAGTGAACCAGGAAACCCAGCTGATTAACCCACAGCACAGGTGTGAGCCGAGTGCAAAAACACAGGTACATAAATGTAAGTTAACATCACCTTTGGTGAAGCTTATACAAATCACTCACAACAACTACTAGTTAACTATACAGAAGCTGTTTAAAGAGGCATGAGAGAGCAATAACTCCTCATCTATTTAAAATGGCTATTTAAAATAAACAACCATTTAGCATAGTTGATAAAATGGGCCCTCCCTTTATTTTTTAAATGTTGATGTAGTCTGTAGATTGCACTGTATAACATATCTTTTTCATTGTGTTTAGTGTTGTATTGCTGTTTGAAAAAGAAAAGAACACTTTACCAGTTATCAAGACTAGTGTACTTTAAGACATCAGTAATAAAAAAAATGGTTAAAGACAATCAAATTTGCTACAGCTGTTGTTTGTTTTGGTCAAACTGTATATTCCAGACTTCCTCTGTACAATAACTGTCAGAGCCACTGAAACACAACGCTCTCTTTCAACCAACCGCTCTCAGAAATCTCATAAAAAAATCACCATCAATGCTCATGCTGAGAGGAAGCGTGAAATTCTCATGAGCAGATGCAGGAACCGCTGCTTGTTTGTAAAACATGTATAAATTTAACATACATTCTGAGGCAACATAAATAAATGGAAATTAGGATGTTGAATATCCCACAGGAAACAAGACTGAAATAGAGTGACATGTTTTTATGATGTTCCTGTATATATATAAAAAAGTACAACTAGATTTTCCTGAAACCTTGTCCTTCAGTGCATCAATGTTCTGCTGGTTGCTGTGCTATTACTAAGATATTCCAAACTGTTTGTAGCAGATGTGGTTCTTTGTGATTCCTAAGGTGGTTTATTACTGGCCTTATTCTTAAATCTGTATGATATTCCGGTCTCTAGATATGGCTCAGAAGATTTCTTTAAAGTTTATGGGATTTTTATGTCCGTTTTATCCTTCACCAGGTTAAAATCATTCCAATTGCTTAGAAAATAGCGCAGCTCTCCTCAAAGCTACACAATTTGAAGCGCCACATGTATCTGTAGCACAAATAAGATGAGATGCGCTTTAAAGTTCAATACTTTGCGTTCCTTTCATGTACTTTGTGGGTTTTAAACATCTATAACCAGGAATGTGAGCAATAGCAACAGTAATGTTTACCTCAGCAAGCAAAACTAACAGGAATGAAATGAATTAACGTGTAAAATACACACAAAAACTTCCAAAGCTTTTGTTTGTTTCTAAACTTCCAATGTTAGTGGAAAACAATTTACAGATACAACCACATGCTGAAGTCTCTGTATAAGACGCAAAACTTCAATGAATTTATTTATGTACAAAGTATCATAGCTAATCTTTAATAAAGATAATCTTTGATATAAGATGGAGTAAGATTAGGTGGGCAAGACGTGACAGTGGGTATGTGTGTTTAGATTAAATGTCCTGTTCTAAATTTCACATCTCTGTGAAGAACCAACTATGGTACCATCATTGGCATCACTTCATCCACCTCATCACACACCTAGCATGTGTGATAACAGCAGAACTCTTTAATTGTATTACACCGAACGTAATGTTGAACCAGACGCCACTTCTTCATGCACCTCTATTAACTAAATGAAAAACGACCCCAAAGTGCCACACCGCAGGTGTCTCTGTTCCTCTGTTTACCTCCTTTTGTAGATGCCTGACTCGCCTGCAGTTAAAATGATTCATGGCATTTATATAACTATATGAGTTTCCTGTGTGGCAGAACCTTGTTCTTTGTTTGTTGCTCTAAAGCTGCTCTGAGACCATAAAGCCTCAGATGGAAATCGGCGTATGAAAAAACTGATTTATGTGCCTTTTATGAACGGTGACCGAGGTACAAACCAGCACCGGCTTCTTTTGTTTGACTTCACCCGGTGACTCCACCTTTATGTTTGTTTGTGCACGTGTGTTTGGCGTCTGTACCTGCGCAGGCTGGGGTCCATTTGGGCTTCGTCCTGAATGAGTTCCGCCTCATTCTGAGCGATCCTCATGGCCAGCTCTCGGTCTCGTCTCTCCTGCTCCAGCATGGTCTGTCTCTGAGTCTCCTCCTCTCGCTCCACAGCCAGCTGCATCTCCAGTTCCGCCTGGACCAAACATACATTCCAGAATTCAATAATGTTTCCACAGGCGGACCAGACAACTCTATCGTTTGCCACACCTGTGCCTTCATTCAGTTCAGACTGGGCTGCAACACTGTGACACCAGCATACAAATGTGTACCTGCAGGGACATTGACAGTAATGGCTTCATCGTTGAGATTTAGCGGGCTGAACGGTGGTGGGCCTAAAAATCACATTAATTCATAAATATTATTAATTTATAAAGACCAGCAAAGCTGCTCACCAGCATATATTTCCTACTAAATCATTTTTTTACATAGTTTTTTTTTCTGCCTTGCATTCAAATTAAAAGGTCCATATCCTAAAATTAGGACAAAAATCTAATAAAAATATCATCTAAACTCTTAATGTTTTACTAGAATATGAGACAAAAAACTTGATTATGATTGATATATTAAAAATTGGATGCTGGTTTTCTAATGTGCCAGTTTATGCAGATCCACAAGCTACAGTACACCAGCAACAAATACACGCTGTTGCTACTGAGAGGCAGGTGTTATTAAAGAAAGAAACATTGTTGTCCTAGCATGTGATTGGTTAAAATCTGAGTGCAGGATGAGTCATCAATATATTTTTGATCCGTTTTGCCAGAATAGATCAATGTCATAAATTTTAAGGCGCATCTGTTAAATGTTTATTTTGTCAAAGTTTTGGAGTACACAGCATACAGATGGTCTCAAAGCTAACAGATATGTGCTTAAAGCCAAACAAACTTTGATTTAATGGGGTTTGACTTTAGCTCATATGTTGCTAAAGGCAGGCTCAGAACTCCCTCAACTTCTCCTTCCTGTACCGTCTGAGGGAAGAGAGATCAGAGCCTCAGACTCACTGTTATTCATCTACAGCAGACAGCAGCAGCACTTCCCACTCAAAGGATATTAAGCCATTATGCTACTGCTGTGTGCTGGGGTCTGATTAGCCGTATAATCGAGGCTGAACCGCAGCCTGCCAGCCTGGGATTCTACGTCTAGACTGTAAAATGAAAAACAGAAAAAAGAAAACAAATGAAATGGACCACAGCGTGGGCCTGGAACTGTAAAGACAGCCTGGGATAGAATCCAGCAGCGTGGTCCAAAAGCACAGGTCAAAATAGAGGAAATAAGCAACCGAACAGAGATGTTTAGATGGGACATTTTCATTGGAGGAAAGCTGTGACAGAAAGAAGAATGATGCAGGGCTCTTTCTGATAGGAGGAAGGAACAATCCAGCTGTGGCTAAATACTCATATAAATATATTTATACAAAAGGTTATAGAACACACTGGTCATGATAAATCTGTGCTATGAATCAAATCGCTGATAGCAGGAGGGGAAATAACATGTGGCGGAAAATAAAGAGTGATATATTACGGCCAAAAATAAATGATAAAGGTTTTATAAACGGTGTTACAGTAGCCCTAAAGTGAATTGTAAAGGTCTTCAATGTATTCAAAGGTTCATACATATTGCAGAAAATTCAGGAACTAGCGCAAACCAAGGCTGAATAAAAATGGACAAAACTGACAATATTTGCAAAATGTAACAACAGAATATTGTAATACAATGAAAAAGCAGAAAAGACTACTAAAATAGAAATGAACAGAAAATGAAACAAAATATATAAATATAATAGAAAACATAACAGAATAGAAATAAAACAATAATATTTTATATAAGTTTATATAAAACTATTAAAAATTTCCAGAGTGGAAAATAATAAAAATAGTTGGGGAGTTAGTCACACACAAGCAAGAGTGTGCAACAACTTTCAAGTAGCAAAGCCACAAAGCCCCACTGCAGGGAGGTTCATGGAACAGCACAGGGGAAGTCTGCCTAACCCCCAAACACAGAGACGCTATTGGAAGGACTCTATAATCCTGCCTCAGGAGGCAAACTGGTTCTGATGAATAAACCCACAGACCGCTGTGGCATCTCAACACAGCACATGAATATGGCAGTACAGGCCAGTCCAGGCATTTGGTTTCCTGAAGGAGTCGATGGAGGGATCAATACACACACACACCTGCATGGCTCGTTCCTCCTCTTCTCTTTTCTTTCTCTCCTCCTCCTCTTGTTTTCTCTTCTGCTCCATCTCGGCTTTCCTGATGGGAGAGAGATCGAGGATGGACTGTTAATGACAGGAGCATGCAAAGAATTATTCCTCATGATCAATGACCCACAGAAATGGACTTGAAAACACACCCACAGGTGGCTTCACGATTGTCACCAAGAGAAACGTGGACAGCATGTAGGCTTTGTAGTTCACGAGTTTATCTGACAGGCAGGGAAAACTGAAAAGCAGCTCTCAGTGCTCTTGCAGAGCGTTGTTTAAAAGCACATTTGCACTTTGATATCAAAAAGCAGATGATAAACAAACAGACACACACACACACACTATGCTTTTAAGTCTGATAACTCTTCTATTGGAAATGCATATTTATTTATCACATTTATTATTATTATACTTTATTATTAATATTCTCAAAGTGCAATTAATAATGTTATACTGTTTTAATATTTAAATATATTTGTTATTAAAAATCTATTAAAATATGTTATATATATTAAGATATTTATTCTTATATATACAGTACATTATAATATATGATATTTTAAACAATGTTTCAACAAACAGTTGGCCAAGTCAAATAATTTGAAACTTATTTAATTGAATGACAAATGTTTATATAGTGCCTTTATTTTATTTTTTACAAAATTTTCCTAACTACTCTGAGAGGAACCTGGGGCCAATGCATGTATTCTAAAAATATAAAGCAATACCTCCTAATGAGAAAATTATACTGTGCTAATAATCTTGTTGATCTGTTGCAACACCCATGGGATTCATAAAATTATTCTTATTATATTGTCCAATATTTTTGTTACTGCTAATTTTACTGTTGCTATTTTTATTATAATCATATACAATTAGTATTTCCCCTGCCCTTGCCTGACAGAATTCAGTTATTTTTGTGGTGTCCTGTTTACATTAAATAGTGTTGTGCTTGTGAAGGACTATATATTCTTTGACAGGACTATAAGCGCAGAAATATCAACATGCCCTGATTCATGAAATGATGACAGGTGCCCTGTGTGACAGCAGGCTCTGGAGAATACAGAAGAGAGAGGTCAAGTCAAACCCTTCAGTGATGTATTAATCTGTCTGCCAATCCCCTCCTACGTTCCTCTTCACCGTCTCAGGGCGCTGACCTAACGTCCAGTTTATCTTATTCAAAACGTGCGACGTGACTCACATGCGCCGGTCCTGCTCCTCCTGTTGGCGTAACTGCTCCTCCTCCTCGTGCCTCTTTCGCTCCTTCTCCATCTCCTCCTGGATGTGCTTGAGTCTCTCGGTCTCCTCCTGCTCCTGTTTCTTCTGCATGGAGGAGAGGAGCTGCTCGGAGCGCTTCACCAGCCCCTCGTACTCCTGCTCGATTTCCTTACGGCTCATCACTGTGGACTGAGACAAACAAAGGAATGAAAGTCATTTTTTAACAAAAAAGTGATGCTTTGCAGCAATTTAACTCCACTTATAACAGTAGTCAATGTTTCCCTTTCACTTAAAGTCAGAATTCATTTCATAATGAATTTAAAAGATGATTTGTGCCTTTAAAAGTCTACATGTAAATGTCCTCAGTTATGATTGGCTAACCTCTTTATACCCAAATTAAGTTTCAATGGCCATAACAAGTATTAAATTGTTCTAAAAACTTGATTTATCACCTTTAAATGCACATAATTGCCCATTCTGCAAAGTAGGTGCCTAACCAATTGCTTACACTCAATACCAACTTTTAAAAGCTAAATGTATTACTTTTTAAATATTAAAACACTTTATCCTATCCCACTTTAAGGTGCGGACACAGTAACCAGTATTGTGGGGTAACACTGACCCAACCAATGACATCAATTTGGGGTGGGGCTACCTGAACAGGATCACAGGGGTTTAATTTTACAAGTTAAGAAAGTGGTAGTAACTCAGCAGTTTCATATCAGCTCACAGACAGCAGATACTGGATTACCTGCCCCTCAGTTGTATTAATATCCTGCAGCTATTCATTAAACCTGGATGCGGATGCTGCGCCATCTGGCAGAGCACCAGAGCAGCGTTCAGGGGTGCGAGCATTGTGAGCGATCACTGTAGCGAAGGGGGGTGGGGACTCAATGACAAGGTCCATCTCACCCCCTAACGCTAGATGAGTTCCCGCCAGTGCGTTGAATGACAGCCACTGACACAATCTACATTATTAGCCGAGGAGGCCACAGTAATCTTCAGCCCAGATGGTAAGGTAATAGGAGGCATTGCCAATCAAAAAAAATCACATGCTAATGAAAAAGCGCTACGCTAATATAAAAGAGGCCTATCACGGGTGCAGAAGTGTACAGCACATCTCATTTACAAGGAAGAACGAAGTGTCCAGGTGGAACAGTTTCAGGTCTGATGCCAGCTATCTATCAGACAGAGAGCGATGCCTCTCGAGGGCGCTGTCAATAATCCGCCGCGAGTCTGACAGATGAGGTCGGGCTCCACATAGAGAATACAACAATGCATATATTGCGCTCAATCAGTGGCAGCTGAAGGTTCCAAAGAAGGAAAGAATTCAACACCGGAAGAGGCGTAATGCGGTAAAGCCTCGAAAATCTACTTGATGGCATGTTGTGCAAATGTTAAGTGTGAAAATCTAGTTTTTAGATTTGTTTTTAGATTTTAGATTTTTTTTAGATAGTTTTTAGATTTTAAAATCTAGTTTTTAAAATTTAGTTTTTGATTTGCATGCTTTGCATGCATTTACTTCACCTCAGTGCTAAAATTAGCTTCAAATGACATGAAAAGTTCCTTTTTAAAAAAAAAAAGCTTTAAGCTTTTTGCTCTTACTTCGGGTAAGTTCAATGTTTCCTCAACTGCTATTGAAACCAAATCTACCCTAACATAGCAAAAGAAAACATTGTGTTTATAACAGCTAACAGCTTACAGTTTGAATAGAATGAGATAGTATAAAAGACTGTGAAATAACTGCAACATAAAGACAAGGTAACACATCTTTCAATTGTAGCATCTTCCCTGGCTATATTTAATATAACTGTATAAGTATAATATAACTTTAGTGCTGTATAAGCACTGAAGTGCAGCCCAGTTTACAACCTCTATAACAGACTCTTATGGACTAATACTTTCAACAAATAAACTCATTGAATCTGACACTCTTAATGAACCACAAATCTTTCATACACTAAAGTTACAGTTAAATGAAAATTCCCTCATCATTTATTAATCCATAATCCTCATTTTGTTCCCTGTACATCCTTCACTGAACACAAATAACAGAAAGTTAGGGACTGGAAAAACGATACAATGAAAATGAGGACTGAGGCTGTCAGTATTACCTTCTACAGAAGAAAGAATGTTATATGTGCTTGGAAAAACACGAGGGTGAGAAAAGGGGTTACATTTACATGTAGGCTTTTAGCAGATGCTTCTATCCAAAGCAACTTTCAATGTGTGGAAAAACAGCATGTGATAAATCATAAGGCGGATAAATGTTAGCCGTACATAGTTACAGTTTTTTTATGTAAGGTTAAGCTTATGTCAGGTATTCCTGAAAAAGAAATATAGAAGGGGATGCAGCAGACAGAACTAAATTAAATTATTAATACGTGTTATGTTACCAAGGTAGTTTTTTAACATGTACTATGCATATGTATAATATTTTTACATGAGTTAGAACCTTTGACATCACTGTGATGGTCGTCAGAGGTCTATATATGGCACAAACAACATTCTGTAGAAACCACTGCCTTGCTCAAAAACAGACACTTCAGGCTGGCAGACGATTTAGACGCCTTCATCAGAACATGGAAAAACACACACCTGCTGAATTATGGATGGACACCTGATTCTCTGAAGGCTGAGAACAGAGCTGCACCACATAACATCATTGTGCTTTGTAACCTGAAGGTGGTAACGGGGTTCTGTCAATTTTTCAGTGGGAATCTCACCTTGATCTTAGCCATAAGGGCATCGGCGGAGGCGGCCAGTTCTTCAATCTGTTTGCTCATTTCCTGTTTGCCTTCCTTGAGCCCGTTTACAACCTCATTAAACTTCTCCATCCTCTTTTTTAGATTTCTCACCTTGCCCACACCATCGATGCTGCCATGCGAAATCCAGAGTTATTTGGTATTTATTAAAACAGCGTATACAGGTGATGGAATTACAGTTCAATTCAGTTTTAATTCTCTATTTCATGTCATTTTTATGCCATGTTTTAATTTAGACTTTTCACAAATATATTTAAGCAAAGCATTAAATATATTTGTGGCATTACTTCAGAACAAATGTCATTATTTTAATTCTGCAAAAATCCCAATTTAGTATGAGCTGACAATAATTCTGCAGAAATTTCAGAAATCTACTAAAAAATTCTGTAAAAGAATAAAATGTATCAATAATTCTGTTCAAAATAAAAAAAACACATTTATGTATTGTAACCCTAATCTCTCTATATATTCAGACCTGCTATGGGTTTTAACCCATCATTATCTGGCTGGAACATACCGAGGCTTGTGTCTTCTTTTGCACAGCCACATGCGAACCGTCTTCTGAATCTTGATGCAGGCGCTGGCTCTGTACTGCATTTTTTTTCTCACTGTGGTGTGTGAACAAAGAGCGCTTACTCATCAAACAGCATCGACCCGCAACAACGCAAAGGTGAACAGGAGGGACAGAGGGCAGAAGAGACATTTTACAGCAATCATGAAAGCCAGTTTGCCGGGATCATAAAGCATAACGTACGTTTGATGCCTGACAGCGTGCACCACTGGACCTTCTTCCAACGGCTGCACACCAGCCACTTATTGACCCGTTTTACAAGCTCAGCTAGATGCTCTGGATCAGACTTCATGATCTGGTCAAACTCTGCGAACTGAGACACACATACACACACACACATATACACACACAGACACACACACACAAGTTTATAAAGTGGTGTTCTCATTTAAGATGCCCCATGTGTCTCTACCTAATGAAACATGACACTACATCTAACAATATTCTGCTGCTCTGATTCTCCTGAGAAACATTGTGAGAAATTATCACCTTTCCAGGACGGAAGAAAACTCTGGTCAATCCAAACTTGTAATCATTTTCGTTGAGGCCCAGTGCTTTAAACAGAGCCTGTTGGAGAGAGAAGAAATTTAGATAGTGAAGCACATACAGATGTGTATGATGCACTTAATAGATGCAATTAAATTAATGTTAATTATATTTATGGAACATAGTTTGGACCTAAGCAGCGTAGGACTATGTCAAATCAATGTAAAAATAAACTTTTTTAGACTACCATCATTCAAAAGAATCTTCATACCATGTGAGTGTAACTAAAAAATGATTTTAAACACACTTTCACACTTTTTCATAAAGGGACAAAATTACTAAGTGCACTGAGCTTTAAATGACAGTGTGCAGATTGTAACAGTCCTCAAAATGATGAATCAATGGTGAATATATGAGCATATATTATTTCTGAATTTTATAGTTGCATTATACAAAGAAGTCAACACTGTACCAGCTGTACCACCAGCATATTGGTAAAACACAATTTGACTTCCAAATGTACAGTATCGCTATCATTTATCATAAAAACCATAAAGAGGGATTATTCTTTGCATGCTTTTGCAAGTTTACATGAAAGGTCACACAGTATTTTCTAAATATAACACATAACACAACACATAAATATAACACAACCAAATATAACACAACTAGCCACAGTCTGTCAGACTTCTTGTAATCATATAGATGTAAACTGAATACTACTTCAACTGGAAGCAATGAACTGGCGAGGCTGTTTAGTTTACATTATAACGAACATTAATGGACAGCAGTTTACTTTGCAGAAGAGTCGAGGGTCGAGCCGAGAGAGTTTGCTGGGCATGTACTGCTTGTACATGTTGTAGAGCTCATGGAATGGAGCTCTGGAGGGGAAGCCGCCCTGCATCAGGTCCAGTACTGACACCATCCCTGAGAGCAGAAGACCAGAGGAGGAACCACAGCATTAACATCAGAAGATCAGAGGTTTCCTGCTTCCAATATACAATTCTGTGGGAATCCTAGATGCTTTACAGTCAGATGCATATATGTCCTGTACTTATTATGTTCCTGGAGCTCAATTTGTGGAGCAACACTTGAGTCATGGGTTTAATTGAATGCAAAATTAAATGCAAAGCGATGCCTCAAATGTACTGTAATGCCTCAAATGTATTATAAGTCATTTTAAAACACATATTATGTAAATTCTCCAATACAATACATCTAAAGACAACAGGGTGCTTGGACAACTTTTTATTTGTACAAATAATCTAGTCAGTCAGAAAAGCAACAGTGAACTACTACAGTCTTGTGGGACAAGGTTTACTTTGGAGAAATGAGTCATCAAATGCCAGTGTACTTCACTTATATCCCTGAAGTCGAGTGATCTGCAAAGAGTCGACACAGGGCCAGAGTGTCGAAGTGTACAGTGCTAGAATTAATCAATCAGTTCCCTTGACAGCTCAACCCCTGGTACAGTTCATGCTTGTTTCTCGCCTACTTACTGTACTGCCAGAAAGTTTATTTCTAAAACTTTGTGAACGGCCAATAGAATCACTTCAACCTTCAAAACTCGTGTGGTAACAACACTTCTAGAAGATAATGAAAAATCTGTGGAGCTCACATTTAATATGACCCCTCTGTGGGCAATTTCGGTATTTGTAAGGAAGCTTGCAACTGTTGAATGGTGTGTATTTGTAATAGGTTTTCCTTTATTGTAATATCTGAAGCACTACCAGCAGTCGCAAGAGGAACTGGATTTGAAATGCCTACATGTTGACATACACACCAGAGCACTGTAGCTGAGACAGAATCTGAGCTCCTTCAAACTGGTGGCTCACCATCTTCAGATTAGGCTTCACGCAACGAATAAAACTGGAGCCCTGCATAAAACAAACACATTTTATTACAGCAAATAAATCTGAACCAATTATAACCACTGCTCATCTTTACCAGAGACCATCAAAACCTGTGTGTCCCTGGTAACACAGAGGCATGAATACACCAAAATATAAAGTGTCTGCTGATAGCATCTTAAATTTGTACTTGTTGTTTGCACTGTTTTAGCATCAGATACAGGAATGCAATTATTCTAATCTGCTAATGACACAAATACACCCAAATAATTTGCGCTGAATGCGACTTTAGTGGCGCAATTCCAGACTTGCATGAGTGTTCTGGTTTGAAATTGTGATGCATCAGTTTGTGCAGCTAAACACACTGAGTGTGTAATGTAACATTACTCACCGTGCTGCGAAGTTTTTCCAGTAGAAGGTTTAGCTGCATCTGTAAAAGAACATTAGAGGAGAGCAGATTTCAATGTAGAGCTATTATCACTGAAATCACTGTTAGTACAGCTAATAGTTACACAGATTCAGACACATTTACAATAGCAATAAACATGCAATGTGATCGATTTGACTACAGTAACATATGAACAGTCATAAGGTCTCATGCACTCATGATCATTAATATATGCATGGCAATAGACCAGGCAGGTGGGTGAAGGAGGTTTGTGGAGGAAGAGTGGGAGCAAGCTAATCTCTCTCATTTGTTTAGGAGGTGACAGGAGGACACACTGTAAGTGAACCTGTGGTGCCGGCAGTGGATCTTACAGCCAGGCTTACCCTACAAAAGCTTCAGTTTCTCTTTCTTTCTACATTATTTCAGGCACCAAACATTACTGCTTTTCTCAGGGAAAGGTTGAAGAAACAGGAGGAAGTCTAAGAAAAGAGGATGGAGAAAGGGCAACAGTTAGAGGCAAAGGCAAAAAAAAA
>JBAJNP010000663.1:0-83701 GCA_036877545.1 Yasuhikotakia modesta | reverse complement strand
ATGGCCTTCTGGACAGCAGTCAGGTCGGCAGTCTTACCCATGATTGAGGTTTTGAGTAATGAACCAGGCTGGGAGTTTTTAAAAGCCTCAGGAATCTTTTGCATGTGTTTAGAGTTAATTAGTTGTTTCAGATGATTAGGTTAATAGCTTGTTTAGAAAACCTTTTCATGATATGCTAATGTTTTGAGATTTGAGGTTTTCATGAGCTGTATGCCAAAATCATCAATATTAAAACAATAAAAAGGCTTGAACTACTTCAGTTGTGTGTAATGAATCTAAAATATATGAAAGTCTAATGTTTATCAGTACATTACAGAAAATAATTAACTTTATCACAATATGCTAATTTTCTGAGAAGGACCTGTATTATGTAGCTGGTTGTTTTGTTTAGTTGTTTGTTTAAGGCTTCATTTTATTTAAACATTTATAATTGCTATTTATAATAGCAATTTGATTTTAATGCTCAACTTCTTTTTATAATAGTTAAAATACCTCTGAATATACATATGTTTATCTCCACTATACACTAAGTGTCCTAGTCATCCATTGTTTTAGGCTTTAAACAGGCTGTTTATTTTGAAATAGCTTTATTCAGAAAACCCTTCCTGATACATCTGTTGTCTATCATGTTTAATGCATTGCACCACACACATCTTTAGAAAATGGGCCGCTGCTTTCACTAGCTTTCACTGATACTAGCAAACTGTGATGTATGTGTGAAAAACTCCAGTGATCTGTTTCATACAGACCTTAGCATAAATAGCCTCTCTCAATGTGCCGCCATCTGCTGTGACTGCCACATACAGGGCCCGTCTGACCTGGCTTAGCACAGCTAACTGTGGGCCAAGCCCAAACACTTTCACTGTGTAGAATTTATACTGAATATATACTGTTCTGTGTACTCTGGTTTGTTTGTGTGTGTGTGTGTGTGTGTGTGCGTGGGTCCTCATGTGTGTGTTATAAAAATGATTCAGATTGAGTCATAGTTTTGGAATTTAGTCATTTTTAATATCTGTGCATATGGGCAGGATAGATTCAATGACTAAATGACAGTCTAACATATAAGAAAACAGCTACATCTGAACGAATACAATACAGGAAGTTGAGATATAACAGAAAGTTTGAAATCTTTGTCCATTTATAATAGCCAATTTACATTAGTTACATCTTATATGACCAAACTAATTTGCTACTTGCTCTTGCTAGCTGGTGACAGGTAATAGATACAATTTAATGTTTTAATGGTATTTTACAATTTAAAGACTATTTAATGAGAGAAAGACTACATATTGTAGATGCTTAAAAAATTATTTTGTTTATAAAAAGTCAATATATGGCTTCAAAGACATGGACTAAACCTAATAAAAATTTTGATTTAAAAACAGCATAAAAGCAAAAACTAAATACAATGGCTCAAATATTGTCTATCTGTATGTCACAGGTGGAATGGCATTGTTGAGCTGGTTGAGCAGAAGAAAGATCACTTGGACTCAATCCTGCGTATCCAGAACTACCTCTTGGAATGCACAGAGATTAAGTCCCAAATTCAGGAAAAACGGAAAGCCATAGATGCAACCCAGTATGTGGGCAGTGACCTGGGCAGCGTGCTAGCACTGCAGCGCCGTCTCTCCACCATGGAGGGCGCTCTGGCAGTCCTTGAACCCAAACTCATTCACCTACAGGAAGAGGCAGAGGAACTTGCAACATCCCATCCAGACAAGGCGTTGGACATCTTGGTTCCTTTTGAGGGTATCAGCGTAGAGTGGGAGGAACTGAAGCATACCTTGCAAGGATGTGAAGATTCCTTAACCATTGCTGGTCGGCTGCAGCAGTTTATTCAAGATTTGGATTCGTTTCTCACCTGGCTGGTGCAGACGCAAACTACTGCAGCTTCAGATGAGCTTCCTAATGCTTTGGAGGATGCAGAGCGGCTAATAAACCAACATGCTACACTTAAGGAGGAGATAGGGAGATATGAAGAAGACTATGAACGTCTTCAAGCTGTGAATGAGCTGTTGGAGTCTGAGGAAGCAACATTACCTCATGGAGCTTTGCAACAGTGGCTGCACAAGCTGGATGTGGGCTGGAATAAGCTGCTGGAGATGTGGGAGAGCAGGAGGGAGGTACTGGTGCAAGCTCATATCTTTCATCTCTTCCTGAGAGACGTCAAGCAGGCTGAGGCCTTCCTCAATAATCAGGTGAAGCTCCTCAAATCTTTATGTAATGTTCACAGTGTTGATATTTTGAGTATGGCTGAGGATAATGAGGGAGCCTTGAAGTTAAAAAGGTTTAGAACCACTGCCTACAAATAACTCTCATTAGTTTTTTTCCACTGTATAGTGGTTCCTTTTTTTTTCTACTGTATGGGTTAAGAATGAGGACAGGAGTGGGTCTGACTGATGGTTTTTGGGGTCACATTTTTAAATGTCAGGAATATGCAGGTCAGTGTTCAGTTTGACATTTGCTGCTTTTTATGTTGGGTTATTGCTTCATGAAAATATCTTAAATGCAGTTTAAATATCAAAGGCTATGGGATACTTTAGCCATGTCTGGGTGTGTGTTAGAAGTCATGTCTGTTCTGCTTAGCTTAAAGCTCAGAGTTGCATTTATTCAGCGCCTGGGGGGCCCAGAATAAGATTCTCTAAATCCTCACTCTAATGCATGTCATCAAGTGTGAACTGGTTAGCTCTAAGCACACATAACAGTGATATTCATTTCCCTTTCATTCCCTTCTATTCTGAGCTTCCTGCATCAGGACTGAATGACTGGTTAGATCACAGTTGTAGATGCATAACGTTTTTAAATTAACACAGGATATGAAATTAATATTTGATTCACTGTGATGGAGATTGATTGTGGTATTAGAGCTAGTAGTATTATATTATATATTACAAAAGTATTATATATTTTTGTAAATGCCTTGCAGTTATAGATTTGATAATTAGATTGCACAGGGTTAGGGTTAACCCTAATATAATATGCAATAATAATAAATCTGAAGGAAAACAGAATCTATAAAATCTAGCTTCACGTTGGTAACAAAAACATTGGTTGGTAACAAAAAATTTATTTTTTAAAGTAAATTCTGTAGATTTAACATTATGTTGGATGTCACCACATACTGTATTGAAGTGTTGCTTTTATTTCTAGTGCAATATGTTATTTCCATTTACTGACATTATGGACCTGCTATTAGCGTAATTGATCTGTCTTCATTTTAAATCATGTTTTTGGAGTATTTCACTCATCTCTTCCTCTCTCCTTCCTCTCAGGAGTCTGCACTGGCTCATGTGGAGCTCCCCACCACAGTGGAGACAGTTGAGGCAGCCATAAAGAAGCACAAGGACTTCACCACCACCATGGAGCTCAACCTGCACCGCATTAAGGCTGTTATAGAGGCAGGAGAGAGCCTCATCAGTCAGAACAACATCTACTCAGAGCGAATCCGGGAGAGAGTGGACCTGCTCGCTAATAGGTCAAAACCTCCATAATAATTTTTTATATTACCTCACAGAGCCTCTATGTCATTCTCAGGAATTGATGTCATTTTTGCCTTAAAAGTTTGAAAAGATTTTAGAATTATGTTGTTATTTTTCACCTCTGCCCCAGAACTTTGGGCCTGATGTACTGAATATTAAATACTTTGTATAGTATTCAGTTAGTATACTGAATATTCTGAAGTTCTACAAATAGCACTGCTTCCTGAGAATGAACCATATATTTGGTAAAAATACACCACTGGTCATAAGGGTCATAACTCTGGGATATTAAAAACTGTATGCTTAAGTTTAAAGGTTTAAAAACAATGAAAAATATGATTGTGTGGTTGTCATTTATGGGTTGTGCATATCTGGCATAACGTTAATTGTAAATAGTGTGTGGAAAGTGTGCTATTGTCCTCCAGCGACAGAACTTACCATTTGACATTTGTATTTGCTCTCCATTTCTGCTTTGCATTGTGGGAAATTGCAGCTGCTTCTATAGACACAACTGAATTTTAAAAGCATTTTCTCCATAGAGAAAACAAAGAAACTCAGAATTCACAGTTACTGATCTGAATGCAGTCTCAGCCGGGAGCGTGAAATTGGATTTTGGAGCGCATTTGTGTATGAAATCAGTTTTGGTCCAGTATGCTCTGTTTTATACTGAGACCATGCTATGAAATAGTGAAGAATAACAGGAAAATTCAAGTTTCTAATTTTTCTTTCTTTATGTGCATCTCGCAGAGGAAACCAGAATCGTAAACTTGCTCAGCAGTGGCTTAATAAACTGAATGACCAGTGGGAACTCCAGAGGTTTCTACAAGACTGCCATGAGGTAGGATTTGCAAAAAGAAAAGAAAAGCTTGTAAAATGTAAATGTGAGAGGCTGAGAGGTTGTGTGAGAGATGATGACCTGTAAAAACAGTTTAGCAGGGAATCAGTGCAGGTTTTTGAAATAAAGTTTAAATTAAGAGTAAGAGTAAATAGATGCTTACACAGTTTAGCAAATTGTGTTGTTTTGCATCTGTAACTTAAATATTGTAAAAAAAAATGATACAAATATTAATAAAAATAAGTAGATAACTCATACGCTGTGTTTTAACCAAATGTAATGCAATTAATGTCTTCTATGTGAGTTTGTGATTTGTGTTGCTTGGTTTCAATTTGTGTCACACTGGGTGAGCCTATCCCATTTGTCAAAAAATATCTTGCCACATTATGTTATGCTAAACTAAAATATATATAAAAAAAGAGTTAGCACAGTGTGCCATTGGGGTCATTGGCTTTCAGTTGCCTATGAAACAAAATGAACAGTTTGTTTGTCTTGTAATGCAACGTTAATATTGAAAGAGCACATCTCAGAAAAGGATTTCCATGTGTTATTGTGTTTATCCCTTGAAATGCTCGAAATATCTGAGCATTGTTTGTACATACAGTGTAAAATTAAGTGCAGGCACAGTTTTTGACACGGGGGCTGGTGAGAGAGGTTTCTGCTTTGCAGGTTTGTATAGAGTTTGCCTGTTCATCTCTTCTCATGTTCAATTATTCAGTGGGTCTCTTCATCACTTATTCAGCTGAGAGAACTTCAGCAGTGAGTGAGTGTGTTTGTGTGCTCACTGCAGGGACAGATCTCTGCCTCAAACTAAGAGCTGTCAATCGCATGCAGAGACTGAGAACAGAGAAGTTCCTGTGTTGGCATGGCTGTAAATGCTTGTTATGAAGAATATAATCCAGTGCTTGGTCATGTTTTTGCTCTGTAGAACCAAAGCTTTCACATGCACACTACCTTGTTTGGGACATATCAGGTCATGGAAAAACATATATGCAGTGTGCATATGCTAATGTATGCAGCATTCATATTGTATGTAAATTTGAATGACAAATGACTCTGTGCTATTTGCAAGCTGCTTAGTTTTAAGGGACAATGCTATGTCAATGTGTACAGTTTACAGGTGTTATCTTCACAATTTCAATAGTTGACAAATTTCTATATTTTAGTACCTCATTGGAATAACATTGGTTGGTAACATGTAAACTAAACAGATGTTGAGCAGTTGTCAGGCAATGGATGTTGTGGACTTGTTCTTCTTAACAGTGAGCTCTCATTGGACATTAATGTATGGGTTTCCCAGAGCTGATGGGAACAACTATGCTGGAGAGGGAGGGTCTAAAATGTGTTAATGATACAAGACACAGACTGTTTTTGTAAGTGTCTAGCACTGCACCTCAGATAAGATGTCTAAAAGAGAGAGATGTCACTGCATTAGAAATGAAAAAGATTTATGCAGATTTTATGTAAATTCAGTTGTCACTAACTGATTTTTGAGAGCTGTATTTAGCATCAGTGTGGTTGTGGTCTTTCAACCAGAGTTGTATTGAATACTGTATCCCACAATGCAATGTGTGCAACATTTAGTATTTTTGGACTGATAAATCATTTTATCAAACTGCCAAAAGTGAAAAATAAACTGTTAGAGTAGAACAAAAGTCTGTGACACAAACCTGGATATTGGTTTGTGATTGCTTGTTGTTGCCTTAAGAAATCCTTTTTTTCCAATCTGAATTATCACACAGCTTAAATGTCTCTTGTAGCTAACCATTAGTTAATAACTAATTTTGTGTCCCTTGATAGACATTCTCTCTGTCTATAATCTATTGGTTTATACCCCCAGTGACTCCTTAAAGATTAACCATGATTGACCTAAATGGCTATATGGAGAACAACCCTGGGTCTCTCCTAAGGGCAAAGGTCAATATAGCATTTAGTACACACTAGAGAGGGATCCCAATTGATCATAAGGAACAAACTGCCTTTATGGTTCTCTCGGGTGACAAACTGTAAACATTTTCACATTCATCAATCTGAACTTCCCCTTTGTGTCTCACACCCTCATTTTTTGTGTCTTACACCCTCTCTATTCCCCACCCTCTGCTTCTGTTGCTCATTCCTATTCACTCCTTTTCGCTTTCCTGCTGCTTGAAAAGCCTAGCCGTTCTTGTGACGCCTGGATCTACGTAATCTCTCTCTGTCTCTCTCTCTCTCTCTCTCTCTCTCTCTCTCTCTCTCTGTGGCTTGCTCCCCCTCCCTCACATTTGGCTTTTCGTCTATCTGTCTCTCTGCATGCTTTTCTCTCACATCGTGTTTGGATGCTGCAGCAGAAACTGGGTGTTTTAGCTCAGGCATGATGGCTCCGCAGTATTGAGTCAAGCTTGCTTTACAAAACAGGAGGAAAAAAGAGAAAGCGGCACACAGAAGAAAGAAGACAATATGGATATGCCCGATATGCAAGACGCTGCACAAACGGGGTGAAGAGTGTGTCTGGATGCTCGGAGGAGGGGAGGCAAACAAAAAACGGTCCCCACATCCTCCCACTTCACACTCTTCAACACCCACCATCTCTTGCTTTCTCTCTCTTTCCTTTTCACTGTGGCTAGCGTTTGTAACAACAACAGTCAACGCTACTGGACTCATTTCTCTCCTAGACCCTGTAACTTAATCAGGCCTGTGCACAGGCACTTCTGTAAAAGTGCAGATTTAAAGAAGATTACTTCTGCAGATTTCAAGAAAATAATTTTTACAGATTTAAAGAAGTGTTTTTATTAAAGAAGAAAGTTTTTTTACAAAGATGCAGAGCACTTCTCTTTTTGCTGGACTTAATGCAGCCATCTGAAGATTTGTTGAGTTCTCTGTTTATTGTACTATGGCTTGAATATTTAATCCATAGGCTGTGTTTTTGTGCGTGTTTTGGGTTTTGCTGCTCACCTGGGTTTTAGATATACCATGTGGATTCTGGAACTTCACTGACTGGATCTCAGAGTCTTCACAACCTTCAGGTGGTATTTATAAACGGATGTATAATGACAACCTCCGGGTAGTTTCAGTTGATGTGTTTTTCGTCAACATCAACCTTTTGTAAGGGAAGTGTGTCTTTTAGATGCTATAATTAATTAACCTTTCAGCTGTTTTGCTGTTAACTTGCAGTGTGACAAATTAATGATGTAAAATTATTCAATATCAGTTCATACAAACATGAATAATAAAGAAATATTTTGGGAGTTGTTTAAAAAGTTATTTTTTTATTTGAGTTAAATAATTTTTAACTTTGAAATGTAATGTAAATGTAATTAATGGAAATGGAAATGTAATTAATTTAATAAAACTCTTTTAGGGTAAAAGTCTTTTTAAAATGTAGGTTTTTTTTAAATGTTAATGCAATTCCTAAGTGCCCTGTGCAGCAAATAGCAAAAAGGACCCACAAACAAGTTTGATTAGTGTTTATCACCTGAAAAATTGTCAAATGTTTGAGCAGTCTTGCATGAACAAATGTAAAAAAATTCTGATTTCTTGTCTTTATGCACCCCTGACATCTCCATAGAAACGCATGTGTGCGGGCTTTGGTTCAACAGCTTTGGTTTAGTAAGACTAAAACAGAGTTAGACTCAAACATTCAACTTCTTTTTTTAAAGACTGAAAACTAAATATTGTGTAGTAAAGCAATTTTGTGATGACACTCATGGTGGAATAGTGGTACAAGACACTGCAGAGTGCAGAGATGCCCAGTGCACAGAAAAAAATCTAATATTTTCCCCATTATCAGAGTTGGATCAAATAATTAAAATGCAACATTCTTAAAAAATAGTGTGTAAATTAATCAACATCTTTAAAAGAATATGATCGCAAACAAAATTCTGGGTTATGTTTCCCAATATTCTAAATACAACAAACCTGCTTTTGGTGTTGGTGTATGTTGCAGTATAAACTTGCCTTAACTTGCATGTGTATTTCACAGATTGGTGACTGGGTGGCAGAAAAGATGCTAATGGCCCATGACACCTCTCGTGATGAGACTCAGAAACTTCCTAAGAAGTGGCTGAAACATCAAGCCTTTATGGCAGAATTGGCTCAGAACAAGGAATGGCTGGACAAGATAGAAAAAGTAAGTACAGTCAGTTACCTCAAAGTTACACAATGATCTTCATCTTTCTTCATAGTATGCATTTTAAAGATATTTATAGAATGCAAAAGAATTTTTGTGTCCGATTTTTATTTTGTGTGAATGCTGGGTGCCATTCCTGGCTTGAACATTGTTATTGGGCACCTTGAAATGAAAACACTCAGCTAATAGCTTTTCTGTTGACTCATATTCCGTTATAGTCAACAAGAGCAAGTAATCGGAGATGGCAAAGCATTTACGAAGAGTGAAGTCTGCTGAGTCTATGATTTGCAAACAGTGGCACACACATTGTCTATATTGTGATGCTTGCTTAAAAATCTATGGGCTTGTGTTTAGAGTACGATGGCAAAAAGCACAAGATCAAACTCCTAAACCTAAACACTAATACCTAAATACTTGTTCTGCACCATGCTAGTGTGTGTTTAATAGTTGTAGACAGTATAGGCCAGTGAGCGCATGTTGGCGTTGTGTGATTGTTTGTACACGTTTATGTGAGATTTATTTCAGCTCTGACCTAACATCCCCTGTAGACTGATTGCTGGGAACTATTTCACTGTCATAAAGGCCTTAAACTACTTACCAGGAATAGAAATATGCTGAACGGTGCTGGTTTCATATATTTAAGAGTGCCCTAGATTCAAGTGCCACACTCCATTTTTTGTTGATTCTGACCTGTTTGGACTCGGCACATTTGTTTTGCTTTGCATGCTGTCTAAATGGGTCACACATTCACAGTAGTCACACATTTATTTAAAGTGGTAAATCAGACATGTGCTTGGATAGGTGTTGTTCATATTGCTAATAAAAAACCAAAATTATAAAGGTGATGTGTATAGTTATTTCATATACTTATATTTCATATACTTAGTTGTTTTCCAGTAAGCTGTGATGTGCAGCGATTCACTACTGAAACGGACACAACTTATAATTACAACATGGTGTTTAGACTAGTTCTGTTCCAGTGTCACTAACCTGGCAGCTGTGTGATGGATCAGCTTTGCCAAGTAAAGGAGAGGGGGAGTATGTATCTGTTGCTAGGTGACAGTCTCCTCAACCCCACAGCACCCATGTATGAAGGTCATTTGTACAGCCTCCTTGCACATTTATGCAGCTTACAGGAAATGATGAGAGGTCACTGTGAGGTGGAAAATCATAAGCATAATTTGTATTTAATCATTTGTAATTACAGTATAGGAAGAATATGAAGAATACAGTATAGAATGGATATATATACTGTATATACATACCTTATATAAAATTGTAGATTGCTCCAAAGCAATATATTAGAAAATGTATGTAGTAATATTGTGTTGATTATTCAGTAAATCTTGAATTTCAAATTTTGCATTTTACTTTTTTAGTATAAAATATCTGCTCTGTCTGTTATTTGCTATATTTTATAAACTGTTAGTTTTTTATTTAAAAAACATTTTTAAAATGGATTATGTAAAAGTTTTATAGATAATGTAATAGTCTCATTATTTAGTCAGGGTTTACATATAGTCAACAATTAACAACACATTCACCAGGATATTGTATTTTTTAAAATCTGAGAAAAATAAGAACCTGATCTTTCTCTCTTTTGCTTATCCACTCAATGTTCTCACTTTACATACCCCCTCCATAATTTCTGGTCCTTAAATGTTTGAAGTTTGCTGTTGAATGATGGTTTTGACTCTCCTCTTGCTTCAATACCAGGTGTTTTTTTCAAAGCTTGCAATACTTTTTGCAATAAAACAGTTTAAAATGTTACAGTATGTTTTTATTGTACATTAAACTTACTCATCTTAACATATAGCAGAAGATTATAATTCTCAAAAGTCATTTTATGTTAAATGTTAAAACTGTCCTGAGATGTCCTTCTATGTTGTTTTATATTAGCATAATACCTCCTGCTCCGTTTCCTGGGGGGTTGGGTTGGGGTGTTGTTTTGGTATGCACCCATGAGAGTCTGACAAACAGCTGCGCCTGGGGTAACAAATTCCCAGAGCAATATGGTACCCCACTAGTTTAATATATTGTGCCTCATTGGTTTCTTTGTATGCCCTCAAAGAACATGATTTGTTGGTGTTCTGCATATTAATTACCAAGATTTCAATAATCTGAAATCAGATTGTGTCATCTTGAAATCTAAATTCCAGTGACCGTATCACTTTGATGAAAGTTAAGAGTCGTGAATTGTAACTCACACACACTTAGTCTTAGTCTTACTTAGTCTTACGTCCTCTGCCACCCACCTGTGTCACACTTATCTCAAGTGTACACTCTTCACTGTATTGTTGTCTCCACAGTACAGCCACACAGTGATGTCAGTGATGTGACTGCATGTAGAGCAAAGAACAGATTCCTGAAGAGGCAATAAGGATAACAGAGCAGTTTCTAAAGAGAGAGATATTACATAAAGCTCCTTCTAGCACTGTTTAACCTAGTTCTACTATGGAAGTCAATTGTACTGCAGTCTGCTACTGTATGAAAACCACCACAGCCATTTTTGTTAAAGCTTACATGAGCAGTGCTGCTTTGCTATCAGTAAAGAAAACCTCCAAAAATTGTGGATCTGAAAGGGTTGTGGTATGGTAATGTGGTGGTTGTCCTATGTAAGAAACAGTTTTTCTTTTAGTGTAAAGGTAAATCTCTGTCAAGAATATGTCTTGGTCATTTGTACTATTCTAGCACTGCAGTGTTTCACACTGTAGTGCACACTGTACTGTAGTTCAGTGTTTAAACATTCAGGTTATGTTGTAGAGTTTTCTGTGGAACATTGCTTAACACAAAGTTAAAAGTGACATTAAGTCAAGGTTAAATACTTGATGAACCCTCTAGCTGTACTGAAGTAATCTTAAGTCTTAAAGTCGTTTGCTTTAGTTAGGTAATAATGTGAAATAATTTGGCAAAACATAATTTATTATGCTGTATTATCAGCACAAATCCATCTTTCTCCTATCATGGACTTGTAAAATCATTGATTGGATGTTGTATGTGCATGTGTTTGTGCATAGGAAACAGATGGGGGCCAGTCTGATTCCTCATGGGCATCATTTCATGGTCACTGCTATATTGCCATACCCATTCTCCTGCCCCTCAGCCAACCCTGACAGTGAGAATGAATTATAATGGCTCTATATGTTGGGGGAGGGCAGATAGATGCCCTATGTTTGTGCAATAGAAATAAGGTGTGGGTAAATGTTTATGAGGTGTATTGGGACACTGTCTGCAACATACTTAAAAATGATTACTTGAGAAACAAGAAAGACAACAAAGTAACAATTAAGGATTTGTATATGTTCTAAAGAAGAAGAGGAGTTCTGCTTTCTTACATAAAAGTTCTCTTCACAATACCAGGGTAAAAGCACTAATTGTTGTTGCAAGTTGTTAGCATGTAGCTTTCCCTTCTATAGGTTATTCTTGTTGATTGCTAGGGTGCTCTGGGTAGATACTATTAAACATGGTTGTTAAATGGCTCAAGTAAAATATCAGTCTGTAAGTCTTGTATAATATGGTCTCTAGATGCAACATTGTATTTTTATGGTTCCCCTTTAATGTCTTCAATGTCAATGGCCTTAGGCTAGAGGTTGTTCATTTCTCTACTATAAACAATCGTAATAGTACCTTTCTGAGCAAGGACTACTAATATACAGTGTACTTTCATTAAAACTTTGCAATGTTTTGTACAGTAATATTTAAAGCCACAATTCAAGGCACAGATAAGCACCTGCGAACAAATGTTCTTCAGCAGTTTTAGAATGTTTCTGTGTGTGTCTCTGTCGAGAGCTAATCTGAGAACTGACGCAGGTGCAGTCTTCTTTTAAGCAGGCTGAAATCCAGACGTGATCACAGTAAATCACAGTCCTTATCAGAGATCTAAATCACACTGTGACCACTGAGATGTGATAATGACCAGTTAATTAGGGAACTCTTAGATTAAGCCCCTGTCAATGTATTTTTACACAAATGATTTTATCTATTAAAAGCAGGATGAAGGATGTTGTTGTCAAAGTTGCCTGTGCAGATTTTTTTTAGCAATTGGAACATATTGGTGTTTGTAAAGTCATGACCTTTGAAAAAAAATTTTTTGTTCAGTTTTCATTTGTAAAAGACAGGCATCAAATTCTCTTTAAAAACAGCTGTTTATTGCCTTGTTAGTACAGTTTGTTTCTTTAGATTGTCTACCTGCCTGTCTGAATAAATCACCCTTTTTTTGTTCCACTCTAACTGATCTGTTGCCTGTTTCTCTCGCTCGTGTTCTCAGGAGGGTCAGCGGCTAATGCAGGAGAAGCCAGAGTTGTGCGCAATGGTGAAGAAGAAACTGGAGGAGATCCGTGAGTGTTGGCATGATCTTGAGAGCACCACCCAAGCAAAAGCCAGACAGCTGTTTGAGGCCAACCGGGCCGACTTGCTCGTTCAGAGTTACTCCAGCTTGGACCAAAGACTTGAACAGCTTGAAGGGCAGCTGGCACATGTGGACTATGGCCAGGATTTGACCACTGTCAACAAGCAGCTTAAAAAACTACAGGTCATTACTCTTTCCTGTATGTCTACAGCTTTTGAGTCCTACTTATACCTGCTAGAAACATCAGTCTCACAAACATGTGATTCAAAATGTTTTGTCCAATCACTCAAATTAGAGGGAATCAGAATTGCATTTACATTGCATTTACAACTATAGAGCTAAGATTTGGAAGGCCCTGTTTGTTACATAAAACATCATTGGTATGTCTGACATTAACATGCAGCAACATAGAGCAAGTAAAGCATACAGATCCAAGGTTCACTTAATACAGCTGCTCTGCCAAAAAAAAAACAATAAGCCTGAAATGTCAAAGCGATTTAATTCAAGTACTAGTAACTCTGGGATAGATACTGTACTGTATTTGAGCCTTTAATTTGATATGTTAATTTCTGCTGTACATAAGGCCTCGGTTCTCTCTCCTGTTTTTGCTTGTGCATTAAAATATTTACATGACATTTCCACCAGATCATACTTTAAGTTTTGATCTTTTAGAGTACTGATTTCCAAACTGCATTTTATTTGCTTTTTGTTTCTGTCTGATGCCTGTGGTAAGACTTTTTTGTTATCTCCACTCTACTGCTGCATTTACTGGTAATATGAGCCTCATCACTATCCATTTTATGAGTGTGATTCATGTCATTGGTGTGGCTCTCCTCTCTGACAGCATGCCATGGCTCTCAGCTGATCTGAGTTCAGTTTATACTCTGCCCTTACGTCACTCCACCATCGGGGGTATTGTAGCATTTTCATTTGCCTTTTTTCTTTATTTGTCCATCTCACTCTGTTTTTTTCTGGTTATAATTATAACAATCCTTTAGTGTGTGATAAAAAGATATTATTTGCAAATCTCCATCAGATTATATATTGTATGTCCATCATAGGTTGAGGTCATTGCGCTTCAACCAAGTCCCTTGCAGTGCCTTTATTATTTGTCTTCTCCTTGATACATTAGCATATATTTTAGATGGTCACTACACAGATATTTAGCTTTTAGTAACATTGTTTAAAAATCTATTTCCTGCCATGAAATGCCATTTTGTTTCTCTTTGGGTACATTTGGGCTCCTTTCACAAGGTATTCAGACTTTGAATGTTTCAATAAACAGGAACAGCTTAGCTTAGTTTAATAGTGATGCAAGAAATGTATTTCCTAAGTATGAGTGTAGTGTTGCCTAACTGTGGTTGAAGGCGATGAATAGCCATTTTCTATTTCATATTTGAAGGTATTATCTGTACTGTCATTAGTCCTTCATTATTTTAACAGTGCTGAACTATATTTGTACATTCTTCCCTCTATGCTGTTCACTTTGTTCACCTGGTGTTCCTTCCTGTTTCACAGACATCAAACAATCCCTGTTTTTTGATGGTGTAATGCCTATGGTCTCTCACCATCTCTCTCCATTTCTTGTAGACAATGGAGTGTCAGGTGGAGCAGTGGTATAAAGAGGTAGGAGAACTACAGGCCCAGGCAGCTTCTATCCCTCATCAGGGTGAGGTCATGGAAAAGGTGTCTGAGCAACAGACTGGTGTGGAAACACGAATTGTACGACTGATAGAGCCTTTAAAAGAGAGACGACGCATCCTGCTTGCTTCTAAAGAAGTACACCAAGTAGGCCGTGACCTAGAGGATGAAATTGTGAGTTTTACAAACTTAAAATAAAACCATGAAGTGCTAAACCATACTGAACATAAGAATATCTTTACAAACACTTTGAGATACTCAGGTTTATTTTTTGTGGTGCAAAACATATTGCAAAACATTTGCAATATGTTGGCCAAACATTCATAAAAACCTAATTACTTTTGTAGAGTATGTTTCCAGTCTGTATATTCTTACTCATGCTAAACATATTGTTGATGTAAGCATGGAATAACTTACAGCAATCTTGTGTTTGATTGTAGTTATGGATACAGGAGCGTCTTCCAATGGCCACTTCTCAGGAACATGGAACAAGTTTACAAGCTGTACAGCAACTCATGAAAAAAAATCAAGTAAGAAAGTCCTTACTCTGCCTAAAACACTGAAATTAAATCCAAGCTGGTTTATATACTGACTGGTGCTGGTGTGGTTGTTGGCTAGTTGGTGGACCAGCAAATCTCTCTAGTTAGGCAAGATAAAAAGCCATCTACTGTAGGGCACCTCCACACTGACATTCAGTACTGTCTGCCAACAATACATGCTGGTGACCACCTATGCTTATGAGCAGTCATATGAAATTCCTCATGTGCAAAGGCCTGTAGCACCTTTACATCTTTTATCTCTGTCTACATTCTTACAGTCATCTCTTTTCAGAGTCTACAGAGAGAGCTTCATGGTCATCGATCACAGGTGGAGGATGTTTTGGAGCGAGCAGGGGTTGTCGCGTCCATTCGCAGTCCAGAGGCAGACAGCATAAGGGAAGGCATGGAGCAGCTTCACCACCTTTGGGAAGCCCTGTGGGAAGAGACAGAGCGCCGGCAGCTCACGCTGGATGCCATGTACCAGGCGCAGCAGTACTACTTTGATGTGGGAGAGGTGGAGGCTTGGCTCAGTGAGCAGGAACTGCATATGATGAATGAGGAGACGGGAAAGGTGGGAGGTCATGTGAGGGTGGAAATCTCCAGACAGCTTTTGTATATGTGGAAAAAATATCCAATATTTACTTAAACACCCAAAAAGATACAACAATATGTGAACTGTGTCCTCTACAGGATGAAGCCAGTACCCTGCAGTTGTTGAAGAAGCAGCTGGCATTAGAGCAAACAATAGAGGACTACGCTGAGACCATTGGACTTCTCTCTCAGCAGTGTAGACAGCTGCTGGAACTAGGACATCCAGACTGGTAAGGATCTTTGATACCATTTTACTGCCATTATTAAGACCAGAAGTGACTGTCCTGTGCTCAGAGATGGGAACAAATCATCAAGAAGTTACAAACTACAAATGTAAAATTAAAATACTTTTGAGAAATAATGTAAACATGCAAAAATACATAAACAAATTACAGTCAATCATTTGGAGAGCAAGAGTAATTTCTTGGTGAACTGTTCCTTTAAGGCAGTTTGCACAAAAACAGTTCATTTCAGTTCAAAGTGAGTGTGCTGCATTATACAGAATGCATCACATGATCTGCTTGTCATGTTCTATATATAGTATATTTGGTAGCCTGGTGATGATTTTATTGTTATATAAAAAAAGATGAAAACAAAGAAAGATGAACAAAAAGATGACACATTTTAATTATTTAAATGCAAAATACTATAGATATACTATAATACTATATAAATATAGTCTCTCACAGTTTTAAAAGTTTTAATTTAAAATTGGATTTGTCTAGTCATTAAATGTGTATTTTAAATACATTTAATAAAAATATCATTTTCACTGCTGCACCTGTTGAAAGAGCATCAGATTTCAATTATTTTTGTCAATTGCTTCAATTGTTCTTCTCTGAAAGAGAAAATACCTCTTTCTGAAAGAGGTTTAAGTATGTGTTTGTGCCTCAGTGAACAGATCAGTAAGCGTCAGTCTCAGATCGACAGGCTGTACGTGTCTCTGAAAGACCTGGTGGAGGAAAGAAAGTCTCGTCTGGAGCAACAGTACTGGCTCTATCAGCTCAACAGGGAGGTGGATGAACTTGAGCAATGGATAGCAGAGAGGGAGGTCATCGCCAGCTCCACTGAACTTGGGCAGGACTTTGAGCATGTCACTGTGAGTTTGGCAATAGACATTACAAACAATGTGCTTACCACAAATCTATATAATTACATTTATTCATTTAGCAGGCGCCTTTATTCAAATCAACTTGCAGTGAATTCAAGGTATACATTTTTATCAGTAATTGCATTCCCTGGGAATGAACCCACAACCTTTGCATTGCTAACGCTATGCTTTGCCAGTTGAGCCACTGAAATACAAGGTACTGTAGATGGTGATTAAGTCATAACACTTGTTATATGTTTGAGTATTTCAGAGGAAAGGCATTTTAAAAAAACCTAATGAGTCAAGCAGTTTGGTCCCAGCCTTAGTCAGCACGCCCACAAACTGGCCACAAGTGCCTCCACTGATGGTCTGATGTTCTTTATACTCCACACAACAATGAGAAAAGCTTTCTGAAAATGGCCAGCAACAATGTCTTTGTTTTACACAATGTCTGGGTTCAAACAGGTTATAAGTGTCTAAAAGGAGATGCAGTTGTATTTACAAATACACATTACACATATTAAACGTAATGCCATATTCTGATATTAAAGGTATCTTGTTCAAAGCACTTAAACATGTTGGTCAGATGGTCCTTTTCCTGCTTAAGTGGGCGGTTCCTTATCAAAATTAGTTGCATAATGGACAGGACTTTATGGCAATTGTCAGATGTCTAGCCTTGCAAGACTACTCTGAAATATCAGAAGCAGACATACTTCTTGTAATTCTTTAATGTTTATTATCTCCTGAAATGTTGACACATTCTTTGCTCATCAGATACTGCAGGAGAAATTTACAGAGTTTGTGGCAGAGACGGGGAGTCTGGGGCAGGAGAGGGTCACAGCTGTCAACCAGATGGTTGATGAGCTCATAGATTATGGCCATACAGATGCCGCCACCATCGCAGAGTGGAAGGATGGCGTGAACGAGGCCTGGGCAGATCTGCTGGAGCTGATGGAGACACGTGGGCAGATGCTTGCTGCCTCACACCAGTTACACAAGTTCTTCTCAGACAGCCGAGAGGTATGAAGAACGCCTGCAAATTTCAGTCTGTTTTAGAGTAAAGAGATGCAGAACATCTGCCTAATTAACCCCAATTAAAATTAGACATTTAACTATTGCCACTTGATAGAGTAAACATTACTACGACCCTATTAACTGCACAGCAGCATGGTCCATTTTTTTAATGCAGGCTTGACAGGAATGCATATCTAATTTGTACTCTCCTTAGTGCAAACCTCCTTATATTGACAGTGTATAAAGGCTAAGACTGCAAAAATATTGTACTCTGTCTGCATGTGTAGAGCAAATGGAGTGTTTTTGTTTCAGGTGCTAGCACAGATTGATGATAAGCAGCGAAGGTTACCTGAGGTTCGAGTCAGTCAAGGAGGCACATCAAATACCAGCTCTCTTCAGAGACATATGCAGACATTTGAACACGATATTCAGCTGCTTGTTACACAGGTAAAGTAATGTGCCACTCTGGGTGTAAATTAAAACATGTTTGTTACTTAATGTGTTCCTGTAGTTCAACAGTTAGATGGTAGGAATATTAAGATCAAAGATATGTTTCCCAGGAAACACACATACTGATAATTAATATACTGATTATGAAAACATGAAATTTTCTCATTTCACCCACCACTGGCAGATGAGGCAAAAGGTAATTTTTGACCTGGTTTTATTTTCTTCAGGTAAGACAGTTACAAGAGAGTGCAGCCCAGCTCAGGACAGTTTATGCTGGGGAGAAAGCAGAAGCCATTGCCATGCAGGAACAGGAAGTGATGCTGGCGTGGAAGGAGCTGCTCGTATCTTGTGAGGATTGTCGAGTACAGATTACCACAGCAACAGACAAATTACGTTTCTTTGGGATGGTGCGAGATCAGCTAATGTGGATGGACAGCATCATCTGCCAAATAGGAACTGGAGAGAAACCAAGGTAGGACACATGCTGGGATACTTGCTCTTCCTAATAAGAAAGTCATTAAGGTGCTTTAATATTATAATGCATGGAGATCTATGTCAGGTCAGCTGGGAAGTAGCCACTGTGGCCGCTGGGGTGTACTTTAAGTGTACAGTTACTGCAAGAACAAATAAGTGATATGTTGGTAAGTGCATGAACCCTTAGAGTAATGACACATCATCGTAGAGATGATAATTATGATTTTTTTTATTGTGAATTATGTGCAGAACACAACAGATCAGTTCTAAAATGTATTAGGATGCTGTGCTATTAGTTTGGATTAAATAAAAATGTATGATTTTAAATGCATGATTTTGTGTTACATGGGCAACAACCCTGCATATCACATGCCTGTAAATAACACTTTTAAATGTGACACATAAATGAGACTTGACTTGCATCTTGTTAAAAAAGCATTTTACACTAACATGTGGCTAAGTAAACACTGTGACATTCTAGCATAAAACTACCATTCCTGTAGCTCAATTGGTAGAGCATTGCATTAGCAGCACAAAGGTTGTGTAAAACAGCTCACTGAAATAAATCTATAATGTGTCTGAAGCATCATTTAAGAATATTGACCAATGTATGTTTTCAGTTTTGTGTTAATGAAAGACCCATAATACTGAACATGTTCAGAAGCTATTATGGGAACTCTCATGATGCCAAAATGGCCTTCTGTTGTTGTTTATTTCTGTGGGCAGATTTGGCCCATGTTTTCTGGTCCAAATAACTCTCTCTCCTCTCACTGTCAGCTCTTTCCTCAGAGCTTTAATGGGATATGGGCTCTCTGGTGCTTGCAGGGATGTGTCATCCGTGGAGGTCATGATGAACTATCACCAGAGCCTCAAGAGTGAGGTGGAGGCCCGCAACAAGAGCTTCCTACAGTGTATTGAGATGGGCAAGACCTTACTAGCTGCCCGTAACCATGCATCAGAAGAGGTGACAAATTGTTCAGAATCTCTTGAGACTTCTGAGAAAATAGAAATGACTATAAAATAGAATGATAACATAACTAAGAATTGGGCCCACTGCTAGCAATGCATGCACACATATAAAAACATTGACAGTAATCAAGATACATTTCCAAGCTACTATAGGTTTTTTGCTTAGTTGTTTTAATGTGGTTAATCTCTAAGTTAAGTCTAAGTTTGCATAACATAACAGGTAAGGTATTATTAACACAAGTCAGCTTTGTATTTCAGAGCAGGCATGTCTCATCTGTATTTTGGAGCATAACCATAATACGCCTAATTGTAGCTTGACTGACACATGTATGTACTGAATGAAGCGGATGCATAATCACATCTATAATCACAGATATGTTAGTCCAATTTTACAAAAAATTACCTTGTATGATTTTAGTCAGACTAAAGGGTTTATATTTACTGAAAACTGTTAATTTCCAGCCTCTTAAAACTTAAATGATGTTCTGTTGATGTTCACATGAGCTGTGTGTCAGCTGTACCTCGCATTGAAGTGGTTTACTGTTTTAGATCAAAGAAAAGCTGGAGATGGTTTTGGCCAAACAAAAGGAACTTACAGAGAAATGGGACAAACACTGGGAGGAGTTGCAGCAATGTGAGTGAACTGAGACTGATGAAGCAAAAAAGACTATACATCAAATAGTTTAAATGATTTTACATGACTGTTCTCACCCTGTCTGTTCCACTCAGTGTTGGAGGTGCATCAGTTTGCTCAGGAAGCGGTGGTGGCAGAGGCCTGGCTCACGGCTCAAGAGCCCCTCCTCAGCAGTAATGAACTGGGCAGTAGTGTAGACGAGGTGGAGCAGCTGATTCGCAGACATGAAGCCTTTCGCAAAGCTGCCGCCACATGGGAAGAACGCTTCAGTTCACTACGGCGCCTCACCACGGTAACACAACTACAGCTAATGTAAATTTAGTTACATGAAGTAACTGAATAAAAATGTGTAGCTAATTGCTTCATTGCCTTTGTCTGCAGAGTTAATATTACTGTATATTGATATTCTCACTTGTAGGTGGAGAAGATAAAGGCAGAGCAGAGTAAGCTTCCTCCAACTCCCTTACTGGGACGGAAGGTTTTCTTGGATCCTCAGGACTCCTCTCCTGCCTGCAGCAGCCCTTCCTCACTAATTAGACAAACCATCTATGAGCAGGGTGAGCCCCGGCTGGAGCGTATCACCCCTCAGCCTTCTCCATCTTCTGTGGCCCACAGGCTGGGTTCGACTGTGGCCAACTACACACCTATCATGAATGGAGCTGCTACTTATCGTATTCAGGAAGCCAAGAATGCTGGGATTGTTGGTGTGGCTGCAGGATTGGGAACTTCTATGGAGCACAAAGTAACCCAGCTGCGGCCTGAATTTAAGGCCCAAGCCCCACAGCAAAAGTTTGAACACATGCATGAGGTGGTGCAACCCCTGATGGAACGAGAGAGGGAGCGGGAACAATATCATGAAAATGTGATGGCGGAGGTGGTGCTCCAAGAACCAGGTGGAGGAAGGGCACGCCTTAACAGTGTGGCAGGTGGGAGTGGGAGCAGTCGCTCAGAGATTTTGGTGGAGCAACATCCCCCACCAAGAGAGTCACGTTTGGAGAGGCAGCTGTCCACAGAGCAACTGATTCAGGCACGCAGAAATGAGCTTCCTCAGGAAGTGTGGAAGGAACGGGCTGAGAGAGCAGAGAGGAGGCTGGAGAGACAGACATCTAGTGAACAGGAGGGATTTGAGGTGCGGCGCAGGGACAGACATCGACTAGAGAGGCAAGAGAGCAGTGAGCAAGAAGCCAGGGAGCAGTCAGACAGACGTTCCGGTGGCGGGTCAGTAAATAAATCTTTGAGGAAATGCAAGGTTCTCTCTTCATGTAAAACAGTATTGTTTTAAATATCTCCTTTTTTGGCAGGGAGAAAAGATCAACGTTAGCTGAGATTGTGGAACAGCTTCAAGAAAGAGAAGCAGCACAGGTGTGTGGGCAAACAAATGTAAGATGCTTTAGTTTCTTTTTCATTTTAACGGTGACATTCTTTAAACACTGCTATTTTTTTCTACTGTTTTAGGCACGAGGAGAAATTCCACGTCTACCCAATGGTTTTCCTGAAAAGTCTTCCCGACCAGACCGGCCACGAGCTCGTGACAGACCAAAACCAAGAAGAAGACCACGACCCAAAGATCCAACAGCGGGTGAAACACGTCGTTCAAGATCTGCGCCAGCCCAGGGCAGCCAATCAGCACCTCTGCCACCCACCCACATAGCCCAGCATGAAGGGTTCCTCTTCCGTAAAATAGACATTGAGGGCCAGAAGAAGAGTTCAAACAGGTGGGGTTTTGTAATCTAAATAGTATGGACACTTCACATGAAAGTAGCATGGAAACAGCTAAATCAAATATACCAATCAAGAATCAGTATGATTGGTTATTTAAAGCTACTGTATGCTAATGTTGTTATTAGCATTATACTGATGCTTAGGGCACTATTTAAAACATTTATTTAAAAAAAGGCAGCTCTTGTTTTCTCCACCAAGCTTCTAGTCAAACTGGAAAATGCTTGAATGCTTTTCAAACCTAAAACGGTTGCTAAAGTTAAACTAGGAAACTGCTGTCACTCTGTAATTAGACGTTTCATATAGAAGATAGCTAGCTGTAAAAGCACTGCTTGACACTTGCATGGTAACACTAAAACCAGCCTGGTTGATGGGCGTGGCTGTGCCAGAAGACCACCCGTTGCTGAGTTTCTGAAGCCATGGCTAGCCAGGTATGAAGCTTTCACCTCTTTCACAGCTTCAACTAGCCATTTTGTATGGAGAACAGATGCCTCACCTCTGCTGCCCATTTACCAAGTCAGAAACCAATTCATTGCATGAATTGGGAACTGAAGTTTAAGTGGTGTTTAAGAAAATGAAAAGAATGACTGTCTGTTCTTTGATCGCATGTATGTGCACATAAATTGCTTAATGACTGCCTGTCCACATTTTTATGCTAGCATTAGCCACTGCACCACTGTACATCCCATTAACCAAAATCTCTCTTGTTTCTTGTGCTATCTTTTCCCGTTGGGTGTTCCTCTCTCCCTTTACAAAGGTAAGATATGGAGTATCACTTTGTACAGATCTTGTAATGATCTCTTTAGCAGTTTGTTTTTACTCAATCTCAATGTCTGGTCATGCCAGACTCAATAGGTGAGTAGCAAGTCCAGTGTTTTGTCCACTCTGGACTGTAATGGTCAAATTTTCTTTCTCTCCCTCATTACAGCAGATCTTGGGTGAACCTGTACTGTGTGTTGAATAAAGGTGAACTGGGCTTCTATAAGGATGGAAAGAACACCACCACACCTTACAATAATGAGCCACTAATCAACCTGAGCCATTGTGCCTGTGATATCAACACTGGTTATAAGAAGAAGAAAAATGTCTTTACACTTAAGTATGTGACTGCCTGAATGTTTGACACTACGTTTGCTAGTTTTTTACTGAAATGCTACCTAGTTTTATAAAGTTTAATAACATTGTTTCACTTTGTCATTTCAGAACTAAAGACGGTAGTGAATTTCTGTTTCATGCTAAAGATGAGGTAAAATGCTTGTTTTAAACCTTTTTCAACTCATTTTCTGCTATGGTTTTGGGGCACATATACTGAATTAATGTAATTGTTGGTGCAGTGCACTAAACAGATCCAAGATTATTAATCCCTACTGATATCTGAAAACAAAGCCAAAATTATTTCTAAATGAACATACAAGGAGTAATATAAGGAGTATGTAATGAATGTAAAATTTTGTGAGCGTTTAATTTTTGTGTTCTGTAACATACACATTATGGTAACTCTTTAAGATATGTTTTGTAGTAACTTGTTCTAAGTCTTCAAACTCTCTTTGGCTTACAGGATGATTTAAAGAGCTGGATTACATGTATTAATGCTAGTATAAGTGAGCATGACCAAACTGGCAAACAGGGACAGACCCATCCAACTACCTCATCTACCGACGATGGAACACGCAGGGACGGCAGCAGGGCAGGGGGGTCCGAGAGAGGTGAAAGATCAGACAGGGCAGATGGGGGATCAGTGCGTTCTGACAAGGGTGATAAACCTGAGAAAAAGACGGGCAAAAAGAAATGAAGCACTCCACTGAACCCAGACACCCTCTGTGTTTTGTTGTGCAAAACCAGGAAAGTGCTTTGACTGAACCAGGAAACATAGGCATCACTGTGAACTCCCTTTATGCTAAGCTGTCCAGCTGCATATGGATTCAGTCAGCGCTGAGGTGCACTGAGCTCTGACGTGTAAGAAATGCCATGTGTCCGTGAGCACCCACTACTGGCTACTGATGACAATGACAATTCAGGAGCTCCATATGAGCCAAAGAGCTGATAGCATAAGCAAATGGAAAATAAAAAGAAAGATCTTATAGTAAAGTAGCTGATGAAGATTATTTTCTAAACTGATGACTCATATGTACCTGTCTCTCTTTGTATATTGTATGTTTCGATTCTATACAATCTCACGCTGAAGAGAATGAAAATATGCCAAAATCTTTCTCAAGGTTGGTGTTTTTCTGGAGAGCATGTTTTGTCTGTTTATTTTGTAAGTTGTTTTGCTCTTTTGTACTACTGAGGTATTGATTTGTATTCTGCCACATGATTTTTTGATTCTTGTCTTGCCATTTAGACAACATCATCTTTAAATGCCATTTGACATATCCGAGCATGCCTATTACAGTGTAAAGTTAAAATAAGGTCTATTTCAAATAAAGAGAAGCAACTCACCAGCTGTGAGTGTGTATTCTCATATCTGGTTTCACAATTTTTTTGGTACATGATATAAGGAATGACTTTTCCTGATTTGTAAATCACGGGTGTCATTAAAAGTAAACCGTGGGAGAAATGCTCTTTTAGATTATCAAGTTCAGTTTGGTCACATGTGTTTGTGTGTCAGTTTGGTCATGTGCGTTTGCATGTGTGTGTGTAAGTTGTACCCACTGCATCTTACATCCAGCTATTCTGAACGCAAGATTGTTTACATCATTATTTACATTTCTTCAAGTCTTCCAAGCACAGAACTGATTGATTTGTAAATCTGTAGGTTTTATACATTGTTAGGTTAACAAGTGTAACATATTTTTAATCATTACACTGAAGACTGAATAGATGCAGGCTTTTGACCCAGTTCATTTTAGTTTGATTTGAAAGTGCCAATTTAATGCCATGTAGATTTTGTCTTCCCTGATTGCCAGAAACATGGTTTTAAAATTTAATATTGTGTTTCCACCAATGTACGGATGTTTTTTAAAATGTACTTCTGCAGGTTATAGTATAGAAAGCCCATCGCTAGCAAAAATATACTGCAAATATATGTATAGTGCAAGAAATGGTATGTGCTACAGTTCTTGCTTTAAACAACTCTGCAAACAATAACATAAATCAAATTCAGTTGTTGTTGCTGTGTTGTTTAATAATGCTCCAATATACATGAAAGCATAACTGACTACAAAATGGCAATGTGATGACAGGGAAATTAGACATGGAGTATACATAGAGGGTTGAGGCAAAATAATGTGTTAAAAGGAAGCATAATCATTTCAGGTATCATGTGTGTGCCTCATTGTCAACATCTTAATGTCTGTCTATTTTAGTCCTTTGCAAAGTCTGTTACTGTAAAAAGCTAAAAAAACGAAGGTTCTCTTTCTGTAAAGAGAATCTGTAATCCAATCATTGAAAGGGAGATAACATCCATGCACATTTTTTTAGTATTATTTTATCTCAGTGTTTTTTATGCGATCAGTGCATCATGCAAATGCTTTTGTATTGTATCATGTCAATTGTTTAAAATAATTGTCAGCTCCCATTTCTCTATACAAATTCAATCCATAAGATATATAGCTAAAGACCTTTCTGTGTCTGGTTCTGAATTTTCTTTTTTGCACTTCCTTGGTTTTGCCAAGGGATAATTTAAGTATAATTTTTGGTACAGAAAATCCTATTTTTATGTAAAAGAATAACTTATAACAAGGTAGAGGGTATGCCAGAAGAAGTAAAAACTTGCAAGTAGAAAACTTATGCAACTTTTCCTTTGCACTAAATTACTGCCCCATTGCAGTGCTATTGTGAGCAGAGGTTTGGTGCTTGAGGGTCTGGGACCAGTTGATATATTGTGTGGTTATAGTTCAAGCAGTATATATTGAAAAACTTGCTTCATGGAGCAAGCTTGTACTATTTGGAAATTCCTGCTCATGCTCACAAACACACATTTATATAAGCTGTTTCAGATCATTCAAGATGTAGTTCTTTGCTAACAGTATTATTTTAAACTTCACTGCAAGTGAGTCTTGTCCTAAATCATTCTGTTTTTGTGTAATTAATATAATTAAATACACAAATAATCAGATCCATTTGATTAATAAAAAGCACAATACCAATTTTAAACCACTCTTTTAAACACTTAAAATCAATAGCCTTGTCTGCTTTAGTTCCTACTCAGATCTTTACGGTTCACCATGATACAGCATCTGTATATTCTTATAGATAGTTTTAATTCCTTTTGTATATAATGTTACATGGGTTTATTGCATATAAAGCGTTTCAGTAACAGTTTTATTAAGATGTATTTAAATGTTCTTTAACTCTTTGGGCACAGATGATACAGTCCCTAAGTCCTGATTTTGTCAGACCCTTAAGCACCACCGGTTTTAGCTCGTGTACACCTGTACAAATTGTAATTGCTTCTGTACATACAAAAAAGCTCCTTTTCAGTTGTGAAATAAGGCCATTGTGGGTTTTAACAGTTTTGATTATCAGTGGAGTAGATGGAGTTCTTCTGAAAACCCAGAGAACAGACTTTGAAAGGAAACTGGGTTGCATGAATAAATTTGTCCCTGTTATGGTACTGCTGTGCATGTTGAAGACCTCCCATTCTGACTCACAGCCACTATACAAAGGGTGACACTAATACACATGGAAACAATAATACACATGGATGAATGAATTAATGCTGTATAATTCAGATCTTGACTGATTCTGTACAGTTAATTTCTTGATAAATACAGCTTGTGATATGTCAACTGTCTTGTTTTTTTTATTTATTCTGTAATTAGAACTCATATGCTCTTGAAAAGACTAAATCTACATAAAATATGCTTAAATGTTTTTTATTATATAAATAGATAAGCAATAAATAGATGTAAATGTTGATATAACATATAGCGTTTTGTATAATCAATATGGCTTATTTCAAATGTATTTTTAATACTATAAAAAATAATTAAGAATAGTTCAACTATACTTAAAGTGCACCAAAGATACACAATTGTTATCATGTTAAACTGAAAACCTAGCTGATATGTTACGGTATAAGAAGCGTGTACCTTCAGTCCCCGCAGCAAGCTTTACAATTTTATACAAGCGGTTGTTGTCATAAGCGACCGCTAGATGGCGTTGTTTGAAAGCGGAAGCCTGGCTGTGTGAGCGGAAGTGTGCGTGTTGTTACTGCGCTGTGATGTAGTGTAAGTACTTGCTGTCATAATAGCGGCAGATGGAGCGTCATTCTGAACTCTTCAGAAACAGAACTGGAGCGATCACAACCTCAAGCGTGTGGCGTCTTCAGCTGATGATAAAAACAAAAGCCGTATTTAACAGAGATAAACAGCTCCCTGGGTGCCTGTTCACGGTTAGTACATTGCTTTAATTATAATGTTTCTGGATGCTTTACATCTTTCTTAGAGACAGTTTAAAACTAATTTTCTGATCTTTGCCGTGTTAGTTTTTCTTTTGCATCGAGGAAAAAGCCATTGTCCTACGTCAGCTTTGGGTATTAGTTTGTTATTCTCAGCGAGTGTCTTATTCAATATATTACGCTTTGATTATTTGAATAGTTACTGAACAGCGCCGTCCAAAGGAACAGTGGGAGAGATATAAGGTTTGACTGTTTTATGCCTGGAGTTTGTATCGTTTATTTCATAATCTCTTCATAATAAACACGTGAATACTGAAATTTTGGGAAACAATAGAGCATTTCAGAGGGAGAAAGCGTGAATGAAGCATCGTTTGTTTCTGCTCTATCGCCTCCATTCTCTCCCAGAAACTGTGCCACATATTTGGCCGTCCCACATCAGCGTCATTACGGGGGTTATGATCTGGGTCAACGTGGCGTGTCCTTTCACATTTTATGAATCTAAACGGATTTGACATTAAAATAATGTACAAGGCTCACTGCAAATTCATCACTCAGTGTGTAATAGTTCTCAGTAAACATCTGCAATGGTCATTTACATTGGCCTAGTTAAAAAGGGATACGCGTTAAATACCCCGAAAGTTTCAAAAGTATAGAGACAACTCCTAAATTTTATACGTGTTATCATATGGCTAGTGTAATAAAATCGCTTACTATCGTTGTTTGAACTAAGTTACATCCCGTTTTCAAGTCCTCACATGATAATGTAAAAAAATTGAGCACGAGATGCGCGCAAGGAAACATCGAGGGACTTCTTAAACGTGAAGAAAAATGTATTCACAATAATATACATTTTGAACGCATACCGTAATTTTCTGAATTACAGCATTATTGTTTTTAAAAAAAAACATAGAAAAGTTAAATATTTTCTGTGAATGTTGACAAATGGGTATATTTACTTTGGTTTTTTTTATTTGTTTTTTCTGTAGGGATGGAGACACACAGTTCAGGGCTCACCAGGAAGAGGAAGAGAGGGGAGCTGAATGGAGAAATAAAAGAGGAAGACTGTGTCAAAAAAGTTCCACGGAGAACTTTGGTGAGAAATGAGAAGGTGCCCTATTGTCATTATGTCAACTTGTGTATGGTGACATTCCCTGTGCACAGGATAAAGAAATCTTGAGGTCTTTGTTTGTGGTTCTAGGGTGTGAGAGAACCTGCACCATTTTCCGATGAGCTGGAGGCTCCAAAATTGCCATATGTTCGTGTTAATCTGGAGGAGGCCCAGTGTGGAACTCCAGGTGTGAATACCAGCTTCTACACTTAGTCATTCATACACAGCATCTACAAGTGTTCTCAATTAAATCTGCAAGTGTTCTCAATTAAACAATATGTATAACTATTAAGCCTTTCTTATAACATCAGTCATTTTTCCTTGTTTAGAGGATCGTCCTGTCCGCGTGTATGCTGATGGCATTTTTGACATGTTCCATTCTGGGCATGCTCGTGCTCTTATGCAGGCCAAGTGTCTTTTCCCAAACACATATCTCATCGTAGGTGGTGAGTTTAAACACTGTCAGCTATCTTTATCTAGTGCTGTGTGTAATTTCTGTATCACTAGAGGCACCAAGAGGATTTGCAAAAATACAGGACAGGTTTATCAAATGCTCCCCTATCCACTGGGCAGAGTAATAAAGGAGGAGCTTTATTATTTGTACATTTACTATGGAATAACAGTTTTGTTCTGTTTTATTTTTGTTGTTTAGTGTGCAGTGACGATTTGACACATAAATTTAAGGGCTTCACTGTAATGAACGAAGATGAACGTTACGATGCAGTGAGCCACTGTCGTTATGTTGATGAGGTTGTCCGGAATGCTCCATGGACACTGACACCGGAATTTCTGGCTGAGCACAGAGTTAGTGTTCACAGAGAAATACAATACTTTACTGGGACACATTTTAACTGTTCCTTTATACGATAAAATAATTTATTTTAGAGAAATAATGTATTAAATTTCTCTGTTTATGTGAAAGTAATATAACAACTGAAAAAGGTCTGAATAAGTACTTATGTGATGACGTGTTTTCCCCAGATAGACTTTGTTGCCCATGACGACATCCCATACATGTCAGCAGGAAGTGATGATGTTTACCAACATATAAAGGAGGCAGGTAGGTATTTATGAAAACTTGGCATTATGCAGCCAGTGAACTGATTTGATTTATTTGGATATTTGTGTTTGTATAAGTATATAATGCATATGTACATATATACATATACAGGGGTGCATCTCTGCAGCAGAATTCTAACATCTGATGTATGGTTTTCTCTTTTAAGGCATGTTTGCACCAACTCAGAGAACAGACGGCATTTCCACATCTGACATAATCACACGAATTGTGCGTGACTATGATGTTTATGTGCGGCGTAACCTTCAGAGAGGCTACACTGCCAAAGAGCTGAACGTTAGCTTCATCAATGTAAGTGTTCTTTAATTTAGCCACACCTTCCATCTGAAACTGATTTCATATTCTGCGTGAAATTCTCTCCTCATCCTTTAATATTATATTCAAAACTAAAAAAACAGTCAGGGTTATAAATAACATCTTGAGAATAATTTTTTAATTCCAGCATTGTTTTGCAAGTTTAAATTAAAATACCAAAGATAGAAAATTGTAATTCATATTTGCGTTTAAGGAACAATAATTATATAGGAATACAATTAAAAGAGACTTTTATAAATGCTGTCAATGTAAATTATTATATTTAATTATGAATTACCCATAAACATTATACAAAACACACAAAATATGAAGTATTTAAAAAATATTTAGTGATTGTTATCAGTGTTTGAAATCCATTTGTTGAAGTATTTTATTATAGATTTTATCACGCGTAACTTAACTTTTGCTGCCCTCTACCTGACAGGAGAAGAAGTACCACCTCCAGGAGCGTGTGGATATGGTAAAGCAGAAGGTGCGAGATGTGGAGGAGAAGAGTAAAGAGTTTGTGCAGAAGGTGGAAGAGAAAGGCATCGACCTCATTCAGAAGTGGGAGGAGAAGTCACGCGAGTTCATTGGGAATTTCCTGGAGATGTTTGGGCCAGACGGGGCGCTGGTGAGACGCTCTTTCAGTCCATTTTGGGAATTGTTGTTTCAATTGGTAAACAAACTGTTGAACCAAAAAAAAAATTGGTCATTTGGAACACATTTGTTTTTTTCATCTGTGGAATACGAAATGACGTGGTTCAAACAGGACTAAACAAACCTTAAAAGGTGTTCTTATAACTTGTTTTATGCAAGTCACACATTAACTTTGCATGGAGAACACACCAGAATTCAAGAGATTAACTGATTCTCCTCTGCAGTAACTCCTAGCAATAGAAATATGTTTCAAAATCAACCTTTTGTTTTCTACTAATGATAGAGTCTTATGGTTTCGAACAGCATTTGTAACTAAAAATAATTTTATATCCACTGTGTTTATCAATAGAAAACATACATTCATGCCACGATTAAAGTAATACTTTATTTCATTTTAAAACAGAAGCACATGCTGAAGGAGGGGAGGGGACGCATGTGGCAGGCCATCAGTCCCAGACAAAGTCCCAGCAGCAGCCCCACACGTGAAGAACAACCTCCATCTCCCACCTTCCGCCTTCCCTTCTTCACCAGGACCTCCTCACCGTTCTCGTCCTCTCCTGCTCTCCACAGCAGCACACGCTGCATCAGCCAGGAAGAGGAAGACTAGGAGATGTCCTCTAATTCTTCATTCCAGACACAGAAATCACACGGGCAGCTGGTGTTCACATGAATCCTGTTTTAAACTCTGTCTTTAACCCTTTGCTGCCTGCATCCTGTTTGGATTCTTCAAAAGCAATCATAAGTAGCCAAGAATATAAATGAGGGAGGTTCATAGCTATTTTAACAGCTATTTATCTGCTGAACCAGCTTTCATGACAATTGTGACCAGATTAATCCACCCATAGACTTTCTAAAGGTTTTGATTTCCACATCTCTGCTCTTACACCTCCCTTTTCCTTCAGAGAGATTTTCCACACACCACTAAACTAAAAGGCTGCATATTGTTGGCCTTTTCCTTGGGTACATTTTGTGTTAGGCTTGGGTCTTGCATAATTATGCATTTTCAGGGATTGTAACGTTTTCCAGCACACAATGCATTGTTCAGTTTAATGTATTTCATTCTAAGCACAGCGTCTGCTTAAACATCATTTCCATTTTAAGTTATGCACAATACTAATGCTAACCTGCACTCATTGTCTAGATCTTTTCATACTTAAACAGGCCAAATCTGAGACTTTTCCAGCATGAAGGAGGATCCTGGGACCGAAAACTTGTCCTCATTCCACTCACTTTCTTTATAGTTTCATTTTAGTCCACTCACTGTATATAGTCTCAGTTAAAAGATTAGACTGGTTTAGACTGGTCATTTTGTCTGTTTATTTTTTTTCTTATTTATTTTTTTCATCTTCTGAACTTTGTTTTCATAATATAGACATTAACTTAATAGGAGGCGTAGAGATGTCCCCAATATACTGGCAATGTTATATTAGAGTCTTTTTTTCTAGTTTTTGCTAGACCTGGCATCTCCCTTTAAACCCTGCGCTATTCTATGGCACATATCCCAGCCTTTTTTCTAAAGAATTTGTCTTCTGAATGTTTACATTACCCAAGCCCAAAATTGAGGACTGGCAATGTCCCCAATATTAGAGTCTTTTTTTTCTAGTTTTTGCTAGACCTGGCATCTCCCTTTAAACCCTGTGCTATTCTATGGCACTGATCCCAGCCTTTTTTCTAAAGAATTTGTCTTCTGAATGTTTACATTACCCAAGCCTAGCGAGGGGCAGTGTTAACACAAAAGAGTACACAAGGATTTGTGTTCGTTTACACATTTATATAGTACAGCATAATTACAGTAGAATTATATGTGTGCCAGCATTTTTGTTGTCTGACAGAAAGATAACTCTGGCTTTCAGTTGATCTCAAAGATTTTTCCGGGTCAGATTGTTCTTAAAAAAAATGTTGTGCAATGCCAGTGAAGTGATTCACAAGGAACATTTACTGAATCATTTATGGCTTAAGGGTAAAACCGTTGAAAATTATAAATGTTATGTCTCTTGTGGTGTGTTTACTCATTAATGGGGACCAAAGGACAGACACTGTATTACAGAACTTTTAATGTCTGATGCATTTAAAAAAAGGAAAAAACTTTAACTTGTCTAGAAATTAAATGAGCATAAAATAGGATGCTTGATATTCCAAGTTACATTTCTGTGTCCTAACTTTTACCACTAATTCTAACAGCTCGATCAGTCGATAACTTGCATACTGTAGGGTGCAACAAATGTAAACAAGGCCATATTTCTTCCACAGATTAGAGTAAAATGGGCCCGGGAAAGTGAATCCACAAATAGTAAAAAACATTTAAAGGTTACTATTTCTTTATGAATGATCTGACAAAACCTTGCCAAGAATGCCCAGGTCATACTGCACCAAAATCAGGAGAACTTTTTTTGGACCATTAGGATTTTGTGTATTGATAATTTGTTAACGTTGTACTGCCTTTATGGTTATTTAAAAAGTAATTCAACAAAAAGAATATTTACAGGAGTTATATAAAAGTAGTAAAATGATGCAGCAGTACAACATCTGGATACATTTGCAGTAATATGAATATATTTTGTATATTGTCCTGAATATACTCATGTTGGGTGAAATGTGACCTGGACATGCTTTTGAGAAATTCACCCATATTTTCAGAGATCCACAACTGTCTTTAAAGCACTCACTGGAGCTGAACTCCACACAGAGATTTCTGCACTGCAGCAGAGGCCAGGAGAGCGGGTCTGAGTGCTCTTATGTCCTGGAGGTAGAGCAAGTGGTCAATAAATTCAATCCCCCTCCATCAGCTGTTGTTAGATGACTGCTCTGGCTTCAGACGGATTGCCCATGAGTTGGCCGAGACTATGTTACCACGGCGATGGATGCGACAGGTGTACGTGCCTTCATTAAATTCATTGGCCACGAGGCGCAGATCCCGTTCTTTGATTACAATGTATCCAGGAATTGATGTCAATAGTTGCTCGCCATCCTTATACCAGCTGAACGAGATAAGAGTATATAAGTGTATATAAATAAATGTTTGAATTACAATCAAATATGTAAGATGCATGTGAGAAAATGTCTAAATGCATATAAAAAAAATTCACGCATATCTTTTTATTTACAATGTCATTTGTGTTGTTACCAAACATAGTGCACTCCAATTAGCTCACACTTGTGTTTCTAAGTGATGGTCATGTTGCATGTTGTTTGCACATTAAAAGCAAGGAAAGTGTAGTATTAATTCTGATCAGTACTTCTGCAGTCTGAGTCTTACACTTAAGATGAAGATGAGAGCCTAACAACAGTCCAAAATGTGACAAACCTGTTTAAAAATAAATTCTAAACCTCTTTGATATGTTAGGAGTCAAGAATGCTCTACCTGACTTTTGGAGGCACTCTGGTATTTTTTGTCCCACAGCGAAAGCCCACAACTTTTCCACGGGGGACAATTTTGATTTTTACATTGTCTGGAGGAGGAGTCGGGGTGGACACTGCATCCAGAGGCTCTGATGTGCAAAACATTTTTTATATTTACTGGTATACAAAAAATTGTTTGTACAGTATATATCCCATTAAAGTGTCTATACATGCATCTACTACACATGGCTTATATACCGGATTAAACATTCAACTCTTTTTGGCAGAGTATAAAGAAGAATATTCTGTACAAATGAGAGCATGATTTAGTGTTGGAGGGATGTATGTGGGGGGTTTTTCAGCGTATTACCGTAACACAGGTCACATCGCTTCGGGCAATTTTTCTTCATGAAACTCCGTCTCCTCTCACAAAAACCTAGCCGTGCCCAGGGATCACACACACGCTTTTTATCCATGCATCCTAAAAACATGAAAAAGCCACAGTTGTTTAAATATGAAACTCCTACACAATTGAGAGATGTCAACATGTTCACTTTGTATTCTGAGCACAAGAAACACAGGGCACTTATTTTTGACTCACCGTAAAGGCGCTGGATACCCCAGATGTCATCTTGAGCGATGTTGCGTTGGCCTGTGTAAGTTGCATTAGGGTGCATTAGAGCATTGGGGTCCTGTGAATGCCAGAGACCTAAAGCATGACCAATCTCGTGAGCCGCTACCTGAACCAGGTCATTCAGCCATACACCTGCACAGGACAACAAATCATGTATTCCAAAAAGTTTGAAACTTGTCAACCAATCAGAATAAAGAATAAATGCCATGGTACAATTGCTTATGAACATGTTTTATCAATGAATGTGGTCTAAACCTTGTTTCCAGCTAAAGCGAGATTTGCCCAGGATCCAGAATTCATGGTTGTCAAAGTGGATCTCCCCACGCGGAGGCAGGAAGGCATGGGCTAACTCACCGTTCAGTCCATCAAAACATGGATGTAGTGGAGACCACCAGCAATCTGTATGATTGTATGTGTAGAACCCTAATTCCAGAAATATGGGGGTTAGTCTCTTACACAACAAGAAGATTAAACTGAAATATGCTGTAATAGGACCTCCTGTCAGGCTGCCAAATTCATATACTCAATGTCTTGGCTCTTTTCCTGCAGATTTACCTATAGTGATGTCAGCACTTCTGTTGAGGTTGGTGATTTCAGTAAAAGTAAGAGGGGAGACATCACTCCATTTCGTAAAGGCGATACTGATAGCTTTGCGCGTATCTTCTTTATTCAGTGTGTTGGGGAACTTTGTGATCCTTTAAGACAGAGAAGCATTAATTATAAAAAAGAATAAAGCACTTTCAGAGAGTTTCTGCTGTATGTCTGCTATAAATTAGAACACACATTTAAAAGCTTTAAATCTATGTTTGGCCATGACCCAAATTCCTAAATTCAATCAAACTCTGTCTGTCCATTCCTCACATGTTCTGCAATATTCATGCTCATCACATGAAAGGCTCATCAGCTCTTCCTGGCCCTTCCCAACAGCTTTTGATATTGTAATATATTACATTTGTTATTCTTCTGTTTGTATAGTAAAGGATTGTTGCTCTTTTTTTAATGGTGGTGTTCTGCTGTGTTTCTCACTTGTAGGTGACATTAAAATGCTCCCACTTGTATCCCAGTGGGTTAATGGCATAGCGCTTGAACCGGGTCAGACCTACATTCCGGGTCGGAGTGCTTGTCTCCACAGATGCAGGTACCTGAGTACATGGTTTAATTGACCGGATACTTGCCACCTAAAGAAAGAACGAAGAAAATGATACTAAAAAGTGGCTGATTATTGTTCTTTTGCATCTATCTTTTTTGTATCACATTGTGCTTTGTGCAGTTTTGTGTGTTTATGAGCACTTTATCACATACAAGTATCTTTATGTCACAAAGGCTGATTTTAAATAGAATTCACATTTAAATTTATTGTAAATGTTTTATTATTTATTTTTATTTTTTAAAAAAAATCATGAATAGATTTTAGTAGATAGCTTCATGGTCCAAGACTCAAATTTTGACAATCAATCAGTATTTCATAATACTGTAATTATAAGTATTTATTAAAGTAAAACAGTAATTATTACATGTTAGAAACAACAATAAAAAAAAACAAATATTTGTTACAAATCTAAATATATAAATTTGTATACTAATAACAATTGTTCTCTCAGTAGTGGTGTTATTTCCATTATAACAAACAATTTTTCCACAAATAAAATATAATCAAAAGATAAAGTATTTTTAGGTTATAAAAGTGAAGATAATATTTGAGATGACATATAGTAGGCTTATACACAGCATATTGTGTGTAAGGTTATATCATGAGCATTTCACATATGGCGTGTTTCCAGTGTTCTTGAGGCAAACCATTGAATTAAATTCATTCAAAGTTTTCTCAGTGAACATCAAGATAACTCATTTCTGGACCTGAAACTCTTTTCGGAATAGCTGCAGTAAATCTTCAGAAGCAGGACTGAGCAGTGAGCACCCCTGGTTCAGGCAAACAATTACATCTGTAAAGTTCACTTGTGGTTAACAGCAGACTTGCCAAACTTAAGTCATTCTAGTATAATGGCAGAAGATAAATATAACAGAAATAAATAATAAATAAGAGAAGGATATCGCTGAAAAGACAACATAAAAACTGCTGCACATGCAAGAACAGATACAAATTTTAAAGCATTGCTGTTTAGATGTTAAGCCCTGTTGTGGTTTGGTTTAGTTCTTCTACCTGCTCTCACTGTATCCTGTCTATGAGTAGCTGCAGTACTCTGTGCAGCCAAGGGTTTGCAATATCTGTCACCCACATGTGAACAGATCCTCCCAAAACCCCCCTCCCCCCTGTGACCCTCAGCACTTTTTCCTCCCTCTTCTCTTCTTGTCTTTTGATCTTTGTAAACCCTTAAGTTTATCTGCATGAAATGCAGGGAATGTCTCAGTGTGAAAGAAATGACAAATATCATGGACAATAACTTTATCCTTTAACATCAAGATTTTAGGTTATTTTAGGTTAACATATGTATGAATAATAGTGTGTATTCTAGTGTGTGTTTATACAGTTATTAATATAGTTAAATTAATAATTCACTTAGCTAGTAAATACTAGTAACTCTTCTGTTACTAGTCCTGCAGTGTGACAAATTGATTTTAGAAATACAAATATTCCATATATAATCTCAATAAATTAAGCAAAATGCACGTATAGTAAGTATACTAAAGTAATTAAAATGCTGTTTAAAATAGTTCTAGGTTAAGTGCATCATGTCACACTGCAGGAGGCTACTGTCATTCATCCTAATGCTGCAACAGTATGAAATACTTTGTAGGTTATTTTACATTAACTCTTAAGTACTTCAAATAAATATGTAAACCTTGTGATATTCTTACCGTGTCTTTTCTCCACGCAGGCACAGCCACAGCACTATCCAGCACCATCAGTAACAGCACACAGGAACAAACACAGCGCATCTTCCTATCACATACACAAAACTTTACTCACTTTTTACTGCTGTTTTATTGACAGACTACCTTCAGTTTTGTGTTTGTGATTCAGTCATATGTAGTCATCCATATATTCCTGAGTTGGAAAGTATCTCACAACCAAACACATCCAAACGCGTGCGCATCCGTGCTGGAGACAGATGTGTCCACGTCTCCAGACGGACAGAAAGATTCACGGAAACGTGTCCTCGCTCTAGCGCCCCAGTTAAATATGTTTAATACTTGCAGCACACTTTCTTTAGCGCACTTCTGCTTCTTCCTCTGAACTTTCGCTCTCTTCGGGGAGCAGGAAGGATCCTGCAGGAGTATAAAGCGCCGCCCCACTACAAACTGATGGTTAACCACCTCCTCTTGAGCTCCTTTAAGTCCTTTACTCTCCAAATACATACATCTACTCCGAATGACATAATTATACGAAAAACTACGAAATATTACTGTATAATTTCCTATCAAGAGACACATTTTCCATGACATGGAAATGACATCCAAAAAAACAGAAAGCCCACTTTTTACATATTTACTTAATTTGTGTTCTTGTCACAAAATTTACATGCGGCAATATTGAGGATAGCACCTGAGTGACGTCACACCTACACAAATACTACGCGCCATTCGTGGGGCGTGGTTTATGGAATGAAGAAAGTGAATTAAACCACGTATGCATTTGCATTGCTTTGTTTTAAATGCAACACAAACAATCAGATTACTACGTTGACAACACTAAGCTTCTCGTGTTGGTCTTAGACAAGATAGACAAGTTTGGAAACTCTTATTATTGTTGTTTCAATACAATCATGCTTGGGTCCCAAGTCAGCTTTAACCACAGGAGCTGACAGCAGCATTTTGAAAGGGCCACAAATTAAGCATGCATAAGCTGTACTCATTAAAAATCTGTTGTGTAGAATGAGGTAAAAATTTGGCAATTGCAGGTTTTGGCATAACACATGGTATTCATGGCCAAATGGCCCACAGTCTCTACCCATAACCTCATTAGTTTGGTTGACCTTGGTGGGGTTGGGGGTTCAGGAATGGCCTGGGGTTTTTCCACAGAGCTTTACTTTAATTCGCAGATTACTATAAAGAGAAGTCAGTCATGTGCTGATAGGAAGTCAATAGCTTATGATGGATTTTTTCTTTGACCTGCAGGGTCAATGTACAGGGTGTTTTGTGCAGTTTGGCCTCACGTGCAATGGCATAAAACAGCTTTTTTGTATCTCAGAGAAGTGGATTGAAAAGATAAAAGGACACTAGACATGACTTGGGCCAAAAATTGCTTATCTACTACTGGAAAATTAGATTACAAGTACTTGCACATATAAAAACAAGGGCATTTAGCTGGCCAAAAACAGTACAGCATACTTCATTCAATCCTACAGCATTCAAGCCTCAAGACAAATGGTGAAGGTTGCTTTTCAATCAATATCACCAGAATCACAGTGACATCACTGAATTAGCATACATTATGGAATTCCTGAAGCAAGGAGAAACATGGATTTGGAGAAGGGCACCTGAAAGGCGGCCTCATATCTTTTGCGAGTCGTTTTGAATTTGGCAGGAGGCCCAGGCTTTGGCAGCGCTCCAAGTGACTGCGGAACCAGGGCCTGCTTGACCCTTCCCTGTCACTCACTCTGGGAAAGAGCAAAAAAGAAAAGGATCGGGAAGCGGAAGGACAGAGGAGAAAAAGAGTAGCAGGACAGGAGATTCTCTTTCAGGGGCCCTGAGAGATGAGAGTTTAATTGGCCATCGATCCATCAGTAGGTCCTCTGGCTTCTGCACCCACTTAATGATTGGCCATGACGTCAGCCTAAATACTCACACTAATGAGTGACTTTCTGCAGAAACACCCTGTTTGTCCCCGCTGCCAAATAACTTTGAAAACTTTTCTTAACCCACAATAATGTTTCAACAAAAGTTAGTGCAAGTGTCTGCAGGCTTGAGTAATGTTGCCTTTTAAAAAATTAGACCACCTCCATAAATACAGCCGTTTGTAACAAATTTAACCAATTTAACCGATTCCAACCACTTAAATGTACAGAGTAGCAAATTATACTATTAATTTTTGCTTCATGTATGTTTAAAAATATTTAAATATAATTACATAATTATAATTTCCAAATAATTGGATAATTACTTTAAAGTGACTACAGATATTTACTAAAATCTGTCATTTTCAAACTCTTGGCAACAGCTACTTAGATAAATGTACTACATCTTATGAAGCTGCTGAACCACTGTAGCACTGTCATAAAGATTGATCTATCACAAGCCTGCTTGTTCAGACATTGTCTATATGGTCATGTAGCTCCCTGCAAAATTCCATAAGTGTTTTGTTAAAATCAGTGCAGTTAACTGCATATTCTGCATGAGCCTGTGGGTTATTTGAGACTCCCAAACAGTTGATTTTACAGTTTTCCCAATTTATAAATTTATTTTATTTTAGACCTTAACAAAATTCCTGTTTTCATGCACCTGAAATACAAAGCCTGAAAAAAAATTTTAACCTAAAGAATGTTTAAGCTTTGAAAAACACTTATGTACAATAATGTGCATTTCACTCCAATTTCATTATTAGTATTATGTGTAAACCGCTATATTAGAACAATATTTTGAAGTAAACAACAGTCAATTAGTTGATAAAGTAGTTGATTACACATTTTATTGTAATTAAGACAACAGTCACAAATTACCAATTAAAGATGACACACTTGCTGAAAGAGTCCCATCATCTCTCAGAGCCGAAACACACTGAGGTCAGACAGTAAAGTGTTATGACAACAGCTCAAGTCAACACACTTGACTTGACATATAAGTTTATGTTTGCAGTGTCACTGAAAACAACAAAGATCCCACAAGTGGGATGAAACTTGCATGAAAGAACAGAGGGCAGAATTCAGTTTTTATTAAAAGTGAAGTCAAACTGTGCTTCCATCTCTGTGCTGTTCAACCTGACATGTTTCACATTAAGATAATTCCACTAGTGCCTTCTGTGGGCATACTTTCTTGGCACTTGAAAGAAACACAATGTTCAAAACATTAAAGAATTAAGAATTAAAATCATCCTCAGAAAAATCTACATTTTGTGAAATTTAAAAGTGTTTTAAGGGGATAGTTTTAGTTGAAAACGAAAATTGGTATTTACTGTTTGGAATAGCAAACATGACTTTTTTCTACAAAATGAGAAATTCTAAAGAATGTTAATACAGCTCTTTTCCATACAATGAAAGTAAATGAGAATTTTCATTTTACAGAGGACAACTGTATGAGTTTAAGACAACATAAGATGAAGCACAAAATGACATATTTATCTCTTTACGTTGCATTTCTGATGTGGGAACTGACTTGTGGTGTATTTGAGAAACTTAGGTAAACAGGTAGAATGAAGTCAAGGAAAGTGGTAAATTAGAAAGTTAAGGTGTGATAAAGACAGAAGGTTAAGTACACAAATTTAAAGTCCCTGAGAGATGCTGGGGACCCCTGACTCAAAGGCTTAGTCTCATACACAGACTGCACTACGTAACAGATACTAAAACTTGTCAAAATTGATTTTCTGGTTTTGTTACTGTCTACAATAACATTCATGTATACAGACTATCTTTTAGCATTTTGCTGCTTTAATTTAAACTTCACACCTTTGAGCTTTTTGGTCACAATGAAAAACTTATATTGAGACAAATAAAGTAGTAAACAATAATAGACTATTTCAACATTCGTTTACATCTTTTTTTGATGGACAATGTCTACACTTAAAACATTGTGGGGCCACTGGCTTAGCGTTTACACAAATTCACTGAGAACAAGAACATAGACAATATCTAATTAATACTGGTTAAGATGAGCCACTTTGAAAAGGTTTCTGGGTCCACATATTCAGATAAAGACAACAGAACACTAGAGTAATTGAGGGAGTAGAAAACAGTCACACTGATGCTGTCAATAGACAGGTTCAGTGCTAATCATGAGATGGAAGGGGGCCAAAGCCCCACATTAGTATGTATTCAATGGGGTTCTGGAATGCATGTAATGGGAGAATCCGAAAGGAAAACCTAGGTTGGGGGAGAAATGAGGTTACATCTCATACCAAGTGAATTTGTCAAATGGGCTCACAAGGAACGACTTTAACCTTTTATCATTGCAGATAAACTTTTAGTTTATCTTGTCAGTTGTGTTAAACTTTGTAGAACTAGTTTGTTTCAAGGCCAATTAATGATGTTTTGGGTGTTCTTCGTTTAGTTTCTCTCTGTTAATGTTTTCAGAGTGAATAGAGCTCCGTATAAAGAGGAGGGGGAGAGTGAAACAATGAATAACTTCATTCTACTCGTCCCCCATTGATCCCACCATCTACTGGTCTGCATCCCTGCAGCAGAAGGGGCCACTGTTAGCAGCGGGTCTCATAGATCCCACTGCGCCCGATGTAACGCACCCATTTGATGACATCGTGATCGCTGTAGTTCAGCTTCGGCTCAAAGACCTTCAGGTAGCGCACCTTCAGCCCTGATGGAGCGAAAGGTACCTGGAGATAGAAGGTCTTGCATCAGCTAAGCTTACATGCAGTACAGTGCGTCTAAAAGTGACCAGCACATAATTTTAAAAATTAATGGACAAACCACATGAGATTAACCATTACTGAATAAAGACCCTAAACAACAGTTTTACAGCCAATGAATGCATGTGGGAAAAGAGGTTACAGGTCTCTGGAGGTTAAAGCTGACCTCAAAGTTCATGGAGATGGGTGGGCGAGCCCACTTCTTTTTGTCATTGGTTGGTAGCAGCTCGATCTCAGCACTGATTTGAGATTCCTTCATACCAGCCATCCGCTTGATCCTACGTAAAGAAAGACAATCAATGAAAAGTGCTGTACAAAACACTACAAATCATAGGTGTCCAAACCTTATTTAGTCATGGAAATTTACAGACAGGGTTCCCACACTTGTTGAAATTAAGCTCAGTGGGAAAGTTAACCTAGAGGGCCACTGTTAAAAAACACAGATTTAAACAATTACATTACTTACTGCACAAGTCTCCAAGAAAACATCTTGAGATATTTTAATCCCAGGACCTAAGAATGCTTTGTTCTTCGTTAAACAAATACAGTAAAATAAAAAATGTTGAGCTTCCAGGAAAAATTGCAGAATATTCAGTCATTTGTAAATTATTACATTTCCTAAAATGTACAGGTATTCTCAGACTGTGGAAAGCCCATATAGATGAATATGTGCTGAAGTGATAATGACTGGTTTGGATTCATCAGGTCCTTGTTTCCTAACAAGTAGAGTGAAGTGGTTTTAAGGATAATGTGAGAATGGCCCAGTCCTTGTTTATCCCTTCAAGAAGCAATTATTCAAAGCGAGATTTTTATTTCTTCATTTTGAGATAACCAAACAAATGCCTCACTGCTAATCACTTTTGGGCCAAAATGGGCCAAAATAAAACTGCAGGTGGTGACAGAGGTCAGAAAACATGTAAAGGTGCTGAAAGTAAAACTAGCCATACTTCCAAACGATGGCGTTCTCGCTAGCCTTGTACTTGGCTTTGCCCTTCATGCAAATGACCTGAACCCCACTGGTGTTGAGCGGAGTAGGAATGCGCACCTACACAAAGACACACATGATTAATCCATCTACTACTCTACAACTAACGCATAATAATTCAACACAGTCTTGCTCACCTCTATCTTCTGTGCCAGTAGCGAGGGCTTGAAGTTAGACTTGATCACCACCTTAACCTCCAGCTTGGTGCGGCCCACCTCTCGAACTAATGGAATGACACGGAAGGGGAGGATGATGTCTTTAGTTGTGCGGTACCTAAGTCACAGACACTCCTGTCATTGCACTGTATGAAACACACACACAAACGCACACACATACAAATGCACACACACACACACACACACACACACACACCCTTTACTCACTGACCTCATGAGCTCATACTCTCCATCGGGAGGGATGAAGCTAATACTGCGCTCTGAGTCAAACTTGCTGAGACGGACACACTGGTGGAACGTGCAGTCATCGATTGCAATGGACTGTTTCCCACTGCAGCAGGGGACACAGAGGAAAAACACTTCAACAAAGCTGCAGAGATACACCACACACACATACACTAGGGGCTGGGCGGTATGACTGCATTTAATTGACAACGATGGAAACAGTAATCAGCTATGTTTTACTGTTGCAAGACACAAATCTGACAATGCTGCGGGTGTTTTGCAACCATTCAGTTATTGCAAACGATTGTGATATGCACATTTGCAATCATGATTTGTGATTATTCTGATATATACTGAAGCCCTATAAAACCTTTTTTTTATGTCCAGCAATATATTGGGATCTTAACACATTTTGATAAAGATTTTGGTCATACTGCCCAACTCCATTACCCATAATGCACAAAATGTCACTATAGTGCCATTATGTTGGAAGTGATGTTGACTCCTATACTGTGACCACAACAAAACCACAATATCTTTTTGTTCATGAGGCTTTAATTACTTTAAACCAGAGAATGGAGCATGTTATGCTGTGGTCAAAGTTAAGGGGAACAGACATTTGAAGGGCAACTTTTTAACACAGACTAAGGAGAGTGACTCAGTTTATTCAGGTCAAAGGATCTTTGGTAAAATAAGATGGGGAAAGAGTGTCAATGTGAGACGAGACAGATGACTTCAAGAAAAGCTATGCACCCTCAATTCCAGATGCTCTACATCCCACTCACACAAACTAATTCAAACAAATGTGGAGGCTCTGATGCCGTTATTCCATGCAGAAACATTTGATGGCATGACACAAAGACACAAACTGTTTAGACAGAATGAAGCGAAGGTGATAGACCAGGTGAGGTCAGGAGTAAGAATTACACTACCTGCCCCCCAACTCACTGAAGTCCAGCAGAGAGAGGCACACAAAATCAACAGAAAACGTGGACAAATAAAGAACTACAATGGCACCTCAGAATCAGACATTCTCTGTAAAGATACAAGATACCTACTAGCACAGAAGGCAACAGGGAAAAGTGAGACCATATGATGAGATGTTACAGACGTAATATTTTAATACAAAGATCCAGTGAGAATGATGTAACAGGTGGAATTGACAAGGTCAACAATCTTGTGTTTCTAAACAGGGACTGTGAGCCCCTAGTGGTTTATAATGGAAATACAGGGTGTTCCAGAGATTTTGAGAAAACCTGCTGAAGTTAATGATCTAGAATGATTATTAATAAATTGTAAATGAATAAATATTAAAAGTATTATCAATTTAATTAATTTATTTATTTATTCAATATTAATAAATTACTAAAAATAAAATGTGTAAATATGAAAAGGTGCCATTTAATCTTTACTACATTTATAGAAATAATTGGATCAAACTGGAGAAAACGAATCTAAACATGATCCACATGATCAATATATTAACTTTCTGCTTGTCTCTTCAGGTTTCTGCAGGGGGACTGAATTTGAAACAAGTTTACTTCTTAACACTGGTCAGCACCAGTAAAATGAGAGTTAGTATATTAAAAATGGCACAGAAGTTTCTTGCTTCGTTAAATAACTCACCTCTTGCCTGAGTCATCGGTGGTGCCTCCTTTACCCTGCTTGTCAATGACGATCTTATCGTTCATGCCAAACTTACACTCTGGCATCCCACTCAGATAACTCTTCATCACCACACGGCCAGACACATGGGCACTTAACACCTGACCTGCGCACAAATACAAAACAAATCACTGTGACATTTACAACATCATCGGGTAATGGGTGGCGTTAGATCACCATACAGTACTGTAATTCTAGTCCACAACGCAAATGTGCTACTTATGTTGGCCAGTAGATGGCAGCAACAACACACCTTGTGGCGACATTAGCAGATTGACGCTTTCCAGCACATCCAGGAAAAGTTCATTGCGGCGATATTTGATGCCCTCGCGCCTCCAGCCGATCTGTCCAGTGACCTGACTGGTAATCTGAGACTGTTCCTCTTTTGTCTGAGAAATATATTTTAAGAATTGTGTTCAATACAAACTTGGCATGACCTAAACCAGATTTTTTAATTCTTTAAGTTTCATGCAAAGCTTCATGCAAATACATATTTATAAATATTAATGTATAACTGCTTACGTGATGCTGGAGGCAGAGAGTAACGGATCATCAGACATGGGAGGGGACGTGAAAATAAAAGTGTGTGAAATATTTCAATATAAATATTGACATGCAATATACACATTTAAAATATTTTAGGTTACACAAAAACTGTGCATCTTAATAAACGTTAGATAGAAACAAAAGAATCCATTCACACTGAGAGAACATTCTGGTAATAAAAACTGATATGTGGTGTGTGAAGCAGGACTCACCTGGCTCTTAATACCCTGTTGAGTGATGAAGGTTTTCAAGGCTCCAGTCTCAGAGTTCTGGGGATATCCAAAATCCAGGATCTCTACAGTGAGGAGACAGAGACAAACAATGAGTGTCTATTCAAAAATAAAAACAAAATTAAAGTTTGGTTGCCTGTAGTCCATGTCTAAGAAGCCATCTATATGCCAGTGTACTCTATAGCTTCAACAGATCTTCACATTTAAATATCACTCTGGTATAGAAATGTTCCTTCTAAGAAAATGGCTCTCTTGTAAAATATTAATAACTCATCTGTTTACAAATGGTAGTTCAGTACAATGCTTTCTGCAACAGAAACATTCACTTCCACTTAATGATTACCATATAGCTAGCGTCAGCATTACAAACTAACATTAGCAAGTTAAAAAAAAAATCACTGGTTGTCAGTGTGTCTTCCACAGCACTAATAATAATCAGACTGTGTGAAATCCTTTATCTTGCATAGCTTTGCTGCCAGGCAGTGGCATGAAGTAAAATAAGGTATCACAAAGGATTTCACTTAGTTTATATAATCAGTAACTAATTATGTAATCATTAATATAGTCAGTCATAACATGCTGAAAATCAACAACATCTATCTCAGGAAAGGGAGATGTATGTCTGTCTGTGCAATATTTTCTTTAGGTTTTAATTTTCTCATCGACAGGTCATAAAAATCAAAACCTAAAAAAACAACAGCACAACAGATGTGGTTTGAGGGCCATGGCTAAAGGATAAAAAACAGCACTCGCAGTACAAAAAACAATGCTTCAGTCAAGCAAAAGTTAAGTAAATAATACCATGTATGGCATGTTAAACACCTTTGTTAATTTTTCTGTTTATCATTGTTTTATTTTTATATATCTTAGTATTATATATAAAGCTTCTTTACAGCAAAGTAACACTGTAAAAAGCTCTATATAAATAAATGCAATTTTTAAACATACATTTATTAATAATCAAATATCTATTAATTAATTAAATATAAAAGCTTAGCTCCTCCCCATCTGTACAGAAACAGATTTCATCGTACCATCTAGAAGCTCATAGATCAACACAAAGTTGTTCTTGATGTTCTCCTCGCTGATCTTGCCAAAGTAGGCTGTCATGACATCACACATCTTGTATAGGAACTCGAAGACCATGGCTGCGTTGACATTCTGCTTTGTGACGGCAGCCAGCCAGATGTTAGAGCGTTTGACGTGGAAGAAGCTGGTGCGGGCGATGTTGGTGACAGGCGATCGAACCTGTTGTCGTGCGTGGATCACGTTTACGCGGAACGCGTCCACAGCATTTCTCCTGTGGAGATCATCAGAGCAGAGTGAGTGAGCAGACTGGCACTCATCATTAGATGAGCAACATTAGATAATGAAAGAAAGATGAAAGAGGTATGAGAATGTCAATAATCAGGATTGCACAAAATCTGTGCTTATAAAATTGCTGATTCCAATAACAATGCTGATTCTCCCTGAAAGTCAATGAAGAGGCAGATTTCATATAGTTCACCTGAGGGCTAAAGTGCACTTCTGTGTTAGTCAGAGGCCCTGATCCCTAGCCATGAGAGTGCATGCCCACATCTGGGGGCCATCTGAGACTAGACTTACTTATCTGGTTAGCTTGGAGACCCACACACAACCTGAGCCCACTATCCCTCTAATGTTCTTTATCGTAAGAACAACACAAGATGGGAACAGAGTATTCCTATTATGATGGCTGGTAACTCAAAGATTGTAGTTTCACACCCAGGTTGCTCCACAGTGACAGAGAATTACATACATTATATAGTAAATCATCTGGGATAGGTAAGTGTCTGAAAAAAAAAACAAATGACTGAATGCTTTGGTCAAATGCCATGGCAAGAGACTCAGCAGAGACTCAGAACAGACAGCAAAATGCATATCCAGAAGAAAAATACAAATAATATAAATGGGAAATTAACACTATAGCTTAGCTTCATTTGTCAGAGCTAATTTATATACTAACAAACTAATATAAAATTGAATCACTTTTGTCACTGCGCTTGTTGTGCTGCATTCTGAAATTGTCTTACGTTGACTGATGCATGCAATGCTACCTTGAATTTTGCTAAAATGAGACATTCAGGTACCATAATGTTGCTGTCAATGTAGCTTAATCATTATTTAAACAGACGTGTTCCCACCAGGTTTCTGAAATAACACTTTATTTCTGCTGTCTGGTATTACGTCATGTTTTTCAGTGTTTCAGCCTCTCTTTCCCCTGAGCTTAGTCTTTCCTCCAGGCACACAAAGTACAACTTAATCAAACGATTCCTCTCATACAGCCAGACACGCGTGCAGGAACACTGCGACACCACTGAGTTGGCCGCGATGCACAGACCCACTGTATCCATAGCAACACTTCTCTGAAAAGTCCATCTCTGTGGTTTCAAGGGATGAGTGATTTTCCAGAACTGACATTTCATTCAACTTCCAGGCAATCTGAGTCACGTACAAATGAAGGCTTGATGTTCATGTTCCCTAATTTAACTTCCCTTGATTTTCCCCACTCTTGTTCTCTGAATTTACTTTTTACCCTAGTGTCACAGGGGAGATTGTCAGACTCAGTGATAAAGAACACCAAGTCTGTTTTATTTCCGGACACTTTTTAGCTCACAGTTAGCTCACAACATCTGGTCTGTCATTTTCCCAAAGATGTCAATAAAAAACAGGAAATCTGGAATTTAAATACTTTTAAAAAAGTAAAGCATGTGGGGAGGATTTAAACATGGCAGAGAGCGAAGTGCTAGACACTCTAAAACATACAATCTGATGACGTCAAATCTAGCAGATCTATTTCATGTTGAGACAATCAAAGGCAGGCCTGCTCAACACACCGGAAACACCACGCATCAGGCTGACTCACCCGATGTCATCACGGTAGACACGTGAGATCAGCACCTCGCCCTTGTGATTGTAGATGAAGAGTCCTCCAATCATGGTGGTGATCTTGGTCAGTGTTCACATGCCATGTTGAAAAACTGCATAAGAGGAGTGAGAACTAGCTGTCAGTCACTGGATACATTAAGTGAACAATCATCTTTGACAGAAAGCAAAATAAATGCACGAATCTCAACATGAGATTTACATATGTCCCCTTTAGAAGTTCAACAAAACATTCACAATCACATCATGTTGATTATTTACAAATTACTTCTGTAATCATCTCTGTCTAGACTTCAGGTACACCTTATAATACTAAACTAAAATAAAAACTAAAATAAAATAAATCAACAAACAAAATAACAAACCCAAAACATCAATAAAAACGTAATACATAAATAACCAAGACAAGCTACAGTCATGAAATTTAGCAAAATTAAATATAGATGTTCTAATAAATAAATAAAAAACAATAAATGTTCTCATTATTTGCTCACCCTCATGTCATTCTTACCCAACATCATTTTAATAGAACACAATGGATATGTTACACAGTTTGAACTTGACAATGCCATAAAGCTGACAGTGTGCATCACTGCATGCCACTTGCCTGTCAAACTATGTATGTGCTCATTTGATGCAGGAGGTGTGGCTTTGGACAGTGCTCTTAAAAAGGGTGGGATCTTATTCAAAACTAGCTTGCAATGGCCAGCCTCTGAAATTTGCCTGTCCTACCATTAAACACTAACAGACAAATTTTGTTTCTCATTATTAGTTAGTTATAATGGTGTTTTTTAAACTATGTGACTTGGTAAACTATGTAAACTATGACACATAGGTCAGGTTCACATACAGCATATATGTCCTTCACTTTATGGAAAAATCCAGTGTCTCAGCCAAAAATATTTTAGCTTCTAGGATATGTAAACATAACTCAGTCACTGAGACATAATGAATACACACCTCAGTCTGTAGGACCTCTGCTGTTAAACCAGAAAGCCAGAATCAGATGAATAGGTGGTGTAGCCTTAATTAATCTGACAGCATGTGCCATTGATTTATGAGTATTATAAATACCATTATCACATGCCAGGGACAAATCAACATGTTCTAAAGTCCCCACAATGAAATAAATATTCATAAACATTTTAGTAAAGTTCAAATCCTTCAGAACACATATTGATATGTGTGAAATGTATAATGTTATTAAGTGATGTAACTTAATGTAACTTAAATGCACTGTAAGTCGTAAGTGGGATAAAAGCGTCTGACAACTGCACAGCTATAAATTCATATTAATGTTTGATATCATGAATCATTTTTGACTGACTATCAATGTGTTTGGCTATGATCACTATGACCATAATCTTGCCGTCTCTGCAGCATCCATCCACTGTCGACGGAGAAACAAAACATAGCACAAAGGAACATATTACAGTTAAACATCTTTTTAAATAAATAGATATTTTCTGGAGCTTTCTATGCAACGTTCATTATGTCCGCAGACGGATACTTAAGCGGTCCACTGCGCCCATCGGACTCAAAATTACCCTAAAGACCCAAATTAACCATAGGTACACAAATCTATTACTTGTTTATAAACATGTCGATTAATTTAAAAATACAACATTGTCTAATTCAAATAAAAGGCTGAAATGGACAGAAACTGTTCAATGTAAAGGCATGTATGTCGCCAATGGCCGCAGCCCAGAGTCTCAGTTTACATTCAAACAAAATGACGTTTCTTTTTTAACTTATCCAAATCATTAAGTCTTATTTATTTAACATCGCATTATTGCTGAATATAATGTAAAACATTGCGCATCCGACTGGTTAAGCTAACTAACTAGCCCTCCTCGGTTGTGTCACGACTGTCCTAAACGCTGGATTTCACTCACCTTTGTATGTAAGTGTGTCCGTCTCTTGATCGGACCGGCTGGCAGGTAACAGAAGTGTTATGATCGGACTGGAGACGAGTGACGGATATCGAGTCTGTTTGGGGTCTATACCGCTCTTTTGACTGCAGTGACCGTTCACTCATGAATCCAAGATGTCGCCCGCTCCCTCCCTCCGTCTGCAGCCATCAGCTGACATACACTAAATCACTCACACACTCCCTAAAACATTCCCTGCAAAAAACTACTTTGTATACATGGTAACGTAATGGGTGTAATGTGGTAAAACTTCACATAGAGAAGGCGGGGGCTAGCTGTATTTTATTCCAGTGCATATTATTATTATTATTCCAGTAAGCTTTTAATTCAAAGTCAATGTTAAGAAAACTTTAATTTCATTACTGTATTTTGGGCCAAATACTTTGACTTAAAATCGATGAAAATGCTGATACAGTACACTGTACATACTGTACTTATCCTGAAGTATATTCTTCAGTACTTCATACACTTTCCGCTCTGTCATACAAACACACCCAGACCACCCACAAAGCAATGATTTCACCTTCTTTTATGTATTTCCCAAACACATATACCTGTTTATGTCTCTCAAGACTTCTTAAGGGGGAGATTCAGAAATGTTTTGTAAATATCTGGCATTAGTTTTGTAATTAAACATTTCAAGCAAATTTTTTTTTAGTTYTTTCAATTTTTTTCAACTTGTTTTATCTTTTTACTGATTGTGGTAGTTTTTAGAAAACCAGAAAGACTCATATTTAGGCAATAAACTATATTTATAAATAAAACAATTTGTTTTGTGTCATCATAAAAGGGTGTACAGTAAGTATTCAATTAAACCATTTAATACTGTTATTCTGTTTCCAGTAATTAAAAATATGATAATTGTATGAAAGACAAAGAATGGTTTACAGAGAAAGAAACATACTGCAAGTATACAGAGTGCAAATAGTTAATGATGACTAACATTAACATATATTAAGTATTGTGTTGTTCAAGGAGAAGTGAGAGACTGAAGAGAGAGTTTGGTCTCCATTAAATTATAGTGCATAATATTCATTTAGGCATGTATGCTGGATCATATTTAAATATTAAAATGTTACAGATCCATTTCAACAAACTGAACATCAGCATGGATAATATATGTTTTAAGTATTATGACGAACAACAGTATAAGATTAGATATATTCCCAATTTAAGGTGTTCCTCAAAGACAACATGAAATCAAAATGTACAAAATTGTGCATGATACACCAGTGCATGTTATTTAAAAGCTACAAAAAACAGTAATGGTTTTAACTTTTATCTTTGAAACAACTTTCTATTTTAGCTCATGCCACCTAAGACATAAATGTCTTCACAGCCAAATGGCTATTTACTAATTGCTGGTAAAATCAAGCATATTTCTTTGAATTGTCTGTCTTGTTTTTAAATATGTCTGTCTTGTTTTGAAACATTACTGAAACAAAATGAGTTACCGTTTCATGTTGTCTTTAATTTGAACATCATGCGTCATGTTTAATTCATTCAAAAATTAAGGCAGACTTTAAAAGCCTGTCTGTAAACTCTCTCTTCATTTCTTACTCTCCACAAATGTTAGCAGAAATAATAAAACAACTGACATAAATATAAAATAATTGTCAAAAAAACGATCTTTTAATAGTGTTTGTCTTTTTAATCAATAAAAAAATCCTTTAAATCCTTAAGTCCTTAAAAAGCAAAAGATAAGTCACATGGAGAAGCAACCACACCTCCATCCCATGTCTTATGCTTTCTCTCTCTCTCTTTGTTATTTTCTCTGTTTTTAGTTCTTCTTTGAAAAATTAGGTTTAGCTTGAGGTTAATATATTAACAAAATATGAAAATGCAGGAAATGTAAAAAGTACACAAACATCAGAAAGCATTTACTTTTGCTTTGACCCCATCACTGCATCCCATTCAATCACCTTTAACCAGAAACCTGCAATCTCAAAGGGCATCATGGATACATGAGAGCTCCATCTGTCCCAGTCTTCTTCACTGAAGAAACTACAGGCATCAGACACAGGCAGAATATCAGGAAGGACACTCATCACACTCCTTTACCAACCTAATTAAATTCTCTTTATCTTCCCCCTATGATCTTATTTATTTCACAGTGTCTTGAGTATGTGAGTCGGTTTTCCGGGTCACATGATCACATGACATCAACAAAGAACTCGCTGGGGTTTCCCATGGCCATGCGGAAAGACTGGCGTGAGGCTGTGAGTTCAGGCGGCACTGACGACAGTTCTCGGCCAGGAGGTGACCCCGGTGTCGCTGCTGCAGGTATCTGAGGCTGGAAGGGGAGACCGGGCGGTCCACACACCAGACTCTGAGTATGAGAGTGGGTGCTGTGAATGCTCCGGATAGTGTGTGTGCTACGAACACTGGATTGGCTGTGTGCTGCTGAGAGCTCACTGGCAGCTTTTTCTCTTTTCTCAGATTCGCTGCCGCTGCCTCCAGATCTGGACTCCTGTGCTCCAGTCACAGTGTTTGCTTCGTTTTTGCTTCCACTGCGATTTGAGCCACTGCTGCGACTGCCTGTCAGTACAAATAAAGAAGAGTGAAGCTGCATGACAAGCTTTTTGTGTCACTGTGTTTCTTTACAACTACATTTACATTTATTTGGCAGACACTTTAAGTGATTTATAGTGAATTCAAGGTACACATTTGTTATCAGGACTTATCTTTCCCTGGGATTGAACCCAGAACCTCTGTGGTATTAACACAATGCTCTACCAGTTGAGCTAAATATGTTATAATATGTTATAAATATGTTAAATATGTTATATTAGCGTTAAAGGGATAACAAACTGATTAATAAAGATTAAGTAACTTTAATTTTAACTTTAAATTTATTTTTTTTAATTAACAGCATGAAGGCACAGCATGAAGGCACTAAATGGTATAATGTTTAAAAAAAAATCTGTGGGTTAAATAATGAAGCACTTTAATAATTAAATATGATCACCCAACATTTAAATGAGCCATGACAATAAGTAGGAGTATTTTGAGAAATGTGTGATAAACAAGTGTAAAAATAAAGTTAAACATAATAGTATACCTATCAGTGTATCCCTGCTTAGTATTTAGATTTCCAATTTTTTTTACTTTTCCAAGTGTTTGTGATTATTGACAATGAACAAAAAAAGTATTTTGTCACAATTATGAAGCAATTTTAGAGGTTCAATATTAAATTCAATATAATAGAGCATACCTATACATAATTTCCCATTTCCGTAATAACGCTTTGCCATGTTTAAACCAAATATAAACATTTAAATATATCAAATATAACAATTTGTCTCAGCTGACAACTTGCGATTGAATCACTCAGAACACCTGCGAATAGCCTGTGTATATGCGAATAGCAGGTTTTAACAGGGCCACAAGTCAAAGACAGTGTCACCTTCACTGCGTGGGCTGCCAGCACTGCCTCCCCCTGCAGTGAGACCGTAGCTGGGATCGTGCACAGGGTGGGGACTGTACGGATGAGGGATGGGGTATTGATACGGGAAAGATACAGGCCAGGGCGCTACCCCAGGGTGGGGCAACGGTGCAAGAGTGTCCTGGTCAGACGCCCCACTAGAACCATCATGGTCATGCAAAGTGAGGCTGGCCATATCTGAGACACAGGAAGAGGAACATACAGGAGGGAAATAAATAAATTTAAGATACATAAATGAGTGGTAAAGTGAGGGGATGAAACTCACTGCCACAGAGATCACCAAAGATGTAGTAGCACTGTTCAGAGAAGGTGATTTTATTGACGGTGTGGCGGATGTAACCAGCTTTCAGCAGGTTGCTGGCATATTTGCGTGCTTCTCGTCGATCAGTGAAGCCCTTCACATGATGATACAGCCAATCCACCACATCTGAACCTAAAGAGGGCAGACAAATATTTTATATGTAAAGACATCTTCTGAATAAGGTGTCCTTTTAGAGCGCCATGCTGCAACTAGAAAGAATTATAAATATAGTCTAGTTACCATTATCACCATTATTATCTCAAAACTGAGCCATGTTTCTGACTTATGTAATTAATTTTACTACTTGGTTTAATGTTTAAAGCCACTGTGCCTTGCTATCTAAATTGCTGTGTGTTTGAAGTTATTGTAAACCTGGAGATAACAAACTTGAGATGCACCATTCAATTGTAATTATATTAGAGAACTGCAGAGATACGAGTTAAGCAAAGAGGAAAAGACAGTTCATTAGCAGACAGAGAAATCTGCTTCAATTACTGGAATTTTCACAGAGAAATCAGCTAGCCTATTTCCTGTTGTCTCCTACCACAAAGTAATTACAGCTTGAAGCTTTGTGAAGGCAGTTCTGTGTGCAGAAGTTCAGCACACAGGTGCAGTTCATCACATTAACTATGTTCCACAAGTATTCAAATACTTTTATTTTATTTTATACTATACAATATTTTACTTATTTTACTATAATATACTTTTATAATATATTTTATTTTAAACACTATTTAATTGTTTATCATCTAAAACCTAACAAATGTTAATGCTATACTGTAAAATCTATATTGTATTATATCTATATTTATTTAAAGACACCAAACTAAGGAGCTACATACTCAGTCCTGAGACACTTTTTTTCTCACTATGAACTTGGACACACAAGCTTTTATAAATATTCATGCAAGCTTTGCCTGCTAATGATGTTGAACATTCAATTATTGCCATTTTGATGTATTTCGCAGTGGATCCCGAAATATATCAACAACTGAAATGCATCTTCAGCACTCGTCCAATTGTTTTATTAAAAGTGCATGAGCATTAAAGCCCAATTCAGCAAGTCTCTAAGTCAATCAGCTTAATCAGAAAATTTTGTGTCTATGTCTTAAATGTAGACTAAATGTTAATTAATTTATGAGCTATTGATTCCCAGTTCTCAATGATTCTACAAAGATTATATCAAATATACCAAGTTCATTAGTGCACCATGAAGTCTGTTATGTGATTGAGGTAAGTGTTTAGTTTTACCTATGAAGGCATTGGGGATGGTGATCTTCAACCACATTCTGTCTCGCACCTCAAGTCCCGACTCTGATGATGCCATCGCTTTGGCTACTGTTGCCATGTCACTATGAATGGACAGGTGGAATTCCTCCAACCCTGCAAAAGTCATGCAGATGAAGGTCATGGAGTTGTGATGCACTTTAAAAGTTCCCATTACGTGAGAAAATGCTAAAGCTCTATGTGAACATTAAGATGTTATAGCCATCATCAACTGATCTGAGATAATGTTACGTCTTTGCAGACGTTACTAAATCATGGATAAATCAAAAAGACATGGATAAATCAATGCCCTTTTTAAATGCTTGTGATTATTCCCTAATGTTTGTGATTACTCTCTCTAAACAGGCTCAGTTGTTAAGGGCTGTGATCAATAACACAACGCAGTAAGCGGTGGATTGGCACATGAAGGCCTCCTAAGGCAACAGGAAGACTACAGGCACAGCAGAAGTGGATTATGGGAAGGGTGGAAAGATAAAACACTTACGCTCAGTCTCTGGAATGGAGCTTGTGATGGAGGAGCTGGTGGAGGTGATTGTGCTCATGGAAGGGCTCATACCATACACCGGGTACGCCCCCGTCATAGCGGCGGTGTGGGACACCCAGGCAGCAGGGTCTATGGGACGAATCGGCTCACCTGTAAAATACAGGGGGAGTCAAGGACTGATAGAACATTTGGTCAGATTAAATGGTTTTAAATGCTGCCAAACATACTACTAAAAAGGTAAAAATGTGCTGCAAATTTGTTGTAAAAGACCTAAAACAATTGTCTTTAGAGATCGGTAAGCAGCAATTCTGCATATCTACAACATCACAATTATTACTAATATTGGGGGAAGAATTGTTCATTTTAATTTTTTATTAAATTAAACTATTGAAGTTGTCTTCATATTACACACACAGTGTTTCTGCTGTTTTGTTAAACAATAACCTACCAAAGGCATTTAATTGGCTTCAAGTTCTGAAACAGAACACCTACGACCCAATCAATTCCTGAAGAGACATAGTCCTGACCTACATTTTTTAATAGTAGTCTCACACTGGAAATAAATTGGGTTGCGACTGTCACTTCATGTTAACTTCAATTTTGGGCCGTGTTCCAGCGTACACTTACTCCGTGGAAGGGTGAAACAGCTACGGGGATTTGGATCCCAGCATTTCGCAACAGTTAGCGTGATGGGGCTGTAGACATAAACAAAAAGTCAATGGAGACACAATACTGCTTGAATTTAAGATTGCAAAAACTGTAAACCAGACGTCACAGCGTCACATCCTCTTACCCAGGCTTATGGACTATTTCTCGTAGCACCCTCACTGCATCATCATTACTCATGTTCTCAAAGTTTATATCGTTCACCTACAACATAAGAGCACATCTTAGATATGCTAAACAACAGTGGAGGACCATGAGTATTTCACCACACACACATACAGAGTAACTGACCTGCAGAAGCATGTCTCCAGGTTCAATGCGACCATCAGCAGCCACTGCTCCACCTTTCATGATGGAGCCAATGTAGATCCCTCCATCACCTCTCTCATTACTCTGCCCCACTATACTGATGCCCAGAAAATTATACTTCTCTATATCAAAAGAAACACAAAAAGGAAGAATCTATATACAGAATCTATCCAAATTGAAATATGATGTTTCAATGTGACCCTTCAAAACTGCAGACACACAAATACATGTGCACATACTCACCCATGTTTAATGTGACAGTTATGATGTTCAGAGACATGGTGGAGTCAGTTATACTGCTGAACGACGAGGACTGAAGAGGTTGATAGTTCAAAAGAAAGAGAGAGAGAAGGAGATGAGGACACATCTAAAGAGACAGTTCAACACTGACTACAGAGACAATGAATGTCTATCAGGCACAGTAAGCTCACCCTCTCCATCCTGGGTGCTTTTGGTTTCCGTCTGCGCCTGCGATGGCGTCTCATGAGTCGAGATGATGTGCTCTGCTCCGTAGAGCTGCTAAACCTGAGGTGACATCAAAGATGACAACTCCATATTTGCTTTAGAATGTGCCTTTTGTGTACATATAATGCATGTTACAAACCATTCAGCTCTGATTGGATCTCAGAGTCATGTGACATTTGTGGGCCAATCCTCTGTAGTATGTAGTATTGCAATAAACAATGGGAAACCATGCTTTGTGTGGGCTTTACAGAGCATGTGATTTGGGTGTGCTTTATATTATATATTATCTTCATGGTAAATATATGTAATGTGTTTAAAATGTGTTTACAGAGAACAGAGAAATGTGTTTCTATACTTTTGCATAATTAATTTAATTTATTTATTGTCAGTTTAATGTTTTCATCTTTAACCACTCTTCTTCCACAAAAAGCAATTGTATTTTTATTGATCCCTTTTCATGTTTTCTCTGACCGTTGGAAATAATGGCTGTTTTTGTATCTGTATCTTTAGGACGTCTATAACTATCTATTTCTATAATTATTTTAATTTTATTGATTGCTTAATTTCTGTGCAAAATACTAGCATAATTGGATCTGTCAACCAACACGGAACACCAAGCTACTAAATAATGAACAGCAATTTATAAAGACAGGAACCACATAATTTTACTGATTCTTGTTTTCCATTATACGGTCCATTTGTCTCAGCAGGAATTCTATCTCTGTTCAAATCTAAAAAACACCAACTCAATTATAAAAGAGATTCTGAGGGAATGAAATGGGCCATTATCTCATACTGTATAGACGAGAAATCACCCTTAGCCTCAAGCTCACCTGCTGGTGGAGTCGTCCTCTTCTGAGTCAAAGAAGCTGGTGGTGTCCAGCTCACTGCTCATCAGTGTTGAGGAGCTCTCATAACCAGCGATGTCCGGCCTGCGGTCCGGCCGAGAGTGACCATTCAGCCTGCCTCCTGCAGCACACATATCAAACAGGCCTGATGTTTTCTCATCCATATGTATGTATTCAGTCTATTGTTTATGTGATACAGAACCAAACAGATGAACTTACCATGATCATGTATGTCTTTCCTACGAGGCCTCTCTCTCTCTCTGCCCTTGTCTCTGTCTCTTTCTTTATCTCTTTCCCTTCGCAGCGATGGACCCACCTCAGGCTCTGCGTCGTTGCCCAGGTCATCTTGACTCCCAGCAGCATTCGCACTGGAGAAAACAAGACAGATGGAGGAATAAATAAAAGGGCAGAAGATCAGAGAAAATAACATTTGACTGAGGTCACATAGTGATGTCTGATTTGTGAATTGCTTCTCTGTATTGGTTCTAGGTAAGGATTCATTTCTAAATCAAAGTGTTTGTAATTTGTTTGAAGGGGTAGAACTTTTGTTTGTTTGGTGGAGGGATAGGCTGGAATCATAAACAACTCTGACACAATAAATGTAACTAAACAAAAACACAGTGATAAACAGCAGTAGTTTTAAGCAAAATATTTACTTCACAACCAAAAATCCTGTCTGGGAAATTCTGGCAACATTTTAAAATGATGAATCTTATTTTGTTAACCATTTAAGTGACAAACTTTAACAAACTGATTCACTTAAATGAATCTGATTCTCACTTGTGCTGCCTCTGTAGAACCTCCTGCTTGATCAAGTGCTTTTAGTCTGAATGAAAAAGACATGCTGAGCTATAACATCACTTCACATCCCATCCGAAACCAGGAAGCATTAAGCACTAATGTAACAAAATGAAAAGCCTAATGGATCCCCCTAAACCAGTGCAACAGCATTTTCTGGCAAGCTTCATCATTTAATTTTACAGTCAACATTCACATGATATACACTCATAAAACTAAATAATGATCTATACCAACAAGGTACTTACTCTATATCAGCAAGGTTACTCTGTCTATACCAACTGAGACCTCATTATTGGGGTTCAAAAATGTTCCCACTAGCATTTATAACACTGTGGCGTTCCTGCACTTTTATTGGTGTGCAGGGTGTGTGCAAGGGGATAAAGTGAAATGTTTTTGTGGTTTGAGGAGATTCTTGCTGCTTGTTCTTATTTTTTTACCAGCAGAGGACGCTTAAAGGTTGCTGCTGTTTTTGTTTCGTGGTGCTGTTGGCCATGTTTCCAGTCATTTAATAATTAAGCTGCACACACAAATACACTCGCGCAGAGGGGAGCCACGCTGACTGTCAGACAGAACAGGAAACACACACACTGACAGGAAACACTAGCAGCACAAACAACTCCACACACACATGTGGTTACACAGATAAAGAGACCCACTGACCAATAATCCCACAGACCTGTGGGAAAACCTTACATGGCTACACGATAAACACTGTGATTTTGTAATCATGTCATTCTTATGATCAATGCTGTGATTTGAACAGCAATATGATAACATTTCAGATTGTGTACATCTAAAAAAAAACATTCAATGTTTTAACTCCAAACAGATCCTGCTGAATAGAGTGTTTTGGATGCTGGTCATTAGTATGGGATGCTGGTGCCCTCAACAAGCTTTTAAACTTTCAATTTCAATTGGACACTGAAGCAGATCCTTTAAATTTCTTTGTTGTTGTCATAACCCATTTAAAGGTATAGCTCACCCAAAACTGGCAATTCTTTTATCATTTATCATTTGCTCATCCTTTTGCTTTACTAAACCTGTTCAACTGTTCAACACAAAAGAAAATATTTTTTTAAAAGTAGAAAATAAGTATAGTATTAACAGTTGCACCCATTGACTTCCACTGTATGGAAACAATGCTGCTGTTTCTTTCACAGAAGAAACATAGTTATTCGAGTTTGGCATTACGTGAGTTATTTATGGGGAACTATCCCTTCTATCAAATGCTCTTGATACAGATGCTTATATTCTGAACCCCAGTTTGAACTTGTCACAGGGAAAAATGTTTGGAATTATGGGAATGTGAACCTGGAGCTGTTTGCATTAGGAAGGCATGTTGGAAGTGGGTGCAACACGAGTGTTCATGTTCAGCATGCAAATATTGCAAACTGCTCTAAGACTGATACAACAAATCAAGTGTAAAACCAGTGTATTATAAGCTCTATGCATGCTTGGAGTAAGTAAATTACACCGACCAGAGTGCTGCCTATTCCCTGTGAAGCAAGCAGAGCGTGTACACCAATTTAATTAAAACCCAGCCTTCTGCAGTTTAATAATCGCTCAAGGTTCTATTGAAACTTCAAAATCAATTTCTTTCTCAGCTTTTAAAACAATGCTTAAACCTCCACTAATTCACTAAGTCTTTTTTCCCTTATCCATCCACATTCAAATCAAAACAAGCACTTAAAGCAATCAATGCCTTTGTAGGTAAATATTGATGTAAATCGATTAGCGTATCTTTCTATGATGGCCTGCAGGGTTGATTAAATTTACAAGTAATGAGGTCTGCACCTTATTGGATATGTACAATATACACAAACACACACACACACAAAATTGACCCATAGTTCTTCTTAACACAGTCCCCGTGATCAGGCTGATGTCATTAAAGGTATTGACGTCCCAGAACTCTGAGAGGGATTGGATTAGTTATTTGTTAGAGGAAACTGGGGCCATTGAGACTTAAAGGCAATAAAGGCTTGTCAACATCAAGCGCTTCCTGTCTCTAACTACTCTATCTGGCTCTATACTGCATCTTACAACAGCCTTCTGTACAACGTAAACATTTCCTCTCATTTCTGAAACTAGTTAAGGGTGAAGTTTTAATTGCGTAACATTTATATTGCTGGTTATTTTGAATTATTAAATTGAAGAACTGTGTATAATGTTTAATTTAATTATTTTTTGTTTGAGTGGTGTTCAAATTTTTTCTGCTATTCCAGTTAAATGTGCAATATTATGAACAAGGAATATTTTAAATGTGCACACAAATAAAAAACAAACTCAAAGCATCTCAGTGAGAACTGAAACCAGCAGAAACACAATACACATCTTTCATAAAAGCTTTCCTTGCAGCTTTTCCCATATCAAGCTTAAATGCACATAATATTAATGAGTTATATTGATTATAACTGATTATAATAATCTATCATTATACTTTATTATAATGATTTTTTTCATAATTAATATTAATGAGTTTCGGTCTGTTGTAAGTACAAATAAATACACACAAACAGTGTAGAGCAGCTGTTCAGTTACTGACTGAAAGGAAGGGGGTCTGGAGTCTCCAATGCCTCCTGTCCTCTCCTGAGGGGGCGGCACTTCAGCGTGAGGGTCAGCACATACAGAACCACCGTCAGAACCATGAGAGCCGTCGGCAGACACCAGCTGCACACAGGAAGAGAAAACAATGTAATTAGCTTGTCATTTTAGGTTAAACCTTACTGACACTATCTGTTATTTCCAATACACAATAGATTACAATAGACGCAATAGATTAGAGAGACACATCGCTTTGTTGTAAAATCTAATTTACAGTAATGCACTTACAATATAAGTTTATGGGGCAAGGCATTCTAGAGATTTAAAGGCTTCAGGAGATTTAAATTACATTACTATAAATCTGTTTTTTAGGTTTATTTACAAATTGTGGAATGAGTCAAAATGATTTCAACAGTCAGCATGACAGGGCCAAACTTTAACTAAACTAGAAACATTCCGGTAACAAAGTGAAACAAGGTGGTGTCTACTGCCTTCTAAAATATTTCCATGGTTTAAATAACCTCAGACCTGAGGACGCAGGGGACATTAATAGCTAACAAAATGAATCAGAATGCAGTGATCATTAGAGTCTGTTCCAAAGAGCACATTCATGTGCCTGCTGGAGAAACAGAGAAACCATATCCGGTCAGACACATCCTGTGACATTAGCTACAATGTGCTGCATTTGAGTCTCAACATCACCCAAAGTCTATCTGATTTAATCTTCTTGTTAAGGATGGGATATTTCAGGAGTGTTCTTTTACCCACCCTGTGACTTCACTTAGATGATCCAATTAGAAGTGGCATGGAAAGGGCACAGAGTAAACATGGAAAGTGGCCTTTTCAAACCAACCGTGGATAAAGGATGAAATGCACATTACTGTATAATTGAACAGCGGTACTAATACAGTACTAAATACAAAGAGCTACAGTGGTGCAGTATCACCCTGACCACTAGATGGCCCTCCAGCACATTTGCACTGGAGTATCCAGTAATGCCAACAAGTTCTACAATGTCCTGAGCCAAATCCCTCCCTGTCTGAAAGCTTCCACAGACGCAGCTCTGCATGGGAAAGTTGCTGGTGTGAAACTGAAACGGGGGCAGTAAAAGGACGCACATATTTCCCAAGTACCAGGTTTCTGCCTCTCCTGGCCACCACGTTGGAAACTGCATATGAGGATGGCAGGGAGCAAGCAGTGATAAAGGCGCACCTTGTGTTTCTCCATGGAAAGGAGGATTTAAGACACAGGGATCTGGCAATATAGCCACTTTATGTTTGCACACTTGAATCAACTAAAATTGTGTGTCTCTTGGCTGAAGAGCATAGGGTGTGTGTGTTTGGCAGAAGTGAATCAGTGGGAGGTGATGTGTATAGACACATCACCTTTATACATCTGATCACCCATAGAATACAAGTAATATTACAGTATTTTACTTTTATGTGCACATGTCTCTGTCTGTGTGTGTTTGTACAGGTGTAAGTATATTTAATTGGAGTCAAAATAAAACCACATTTATAACCCTTTTTTACTGTGATGGTTTTCAGAGAGCAAGCACGATTTTTAGCAAACATTAAATGTGGGTTTAGCATTGTGATTGTATTATCATTTTTAAATGACACAATGATGTTATTTAGATGTTATTTGCATCAGTGTCTAAACACTTGTGGCAAATTTAACATATCCAAACACAGACTCATGCTTGGCTGAGCTGGTCTCTGAGCTCCCACAACTTGCTTTGGATATTCATGCTTTTCTTACACCTGAGTCACTTTAAACAAAGAATTATCAATACTGGGGTTGAGAGCTACATTCCGAAGAAATATGAAACATAAGATGAGGGTGGTTCATAAGATGAGGTACAGTCTGTGTGTGTGTGTGTGTGTGTGTGTGTGTGTGTGTGTGTGTGTGTGTGCATGTGTGTGGGTGTGTGGGTGTGTGCATGTGTGTGGGTGTGTGGGTGTGTGTGTGTGTGCTCACCCATGATACAACACGTCCATTGAAGCAAGGTAGTTTGGCACTGTCATCAGAAATCTCTTCCTTCACCACTCTGTAGAGACAAAAGGAAACAACAGGTTTACCTAATGTTTCTTCTGAGTAATACAAGCATAAAGTTACACATAAGCTTTACTAAATACAAAGATTTTTAAATATAAATCCGCAATAGGTTTGCTGTGGCAAATAGCCTCTTAAATGTCATTTTAAGAAATCAGTTCAATCAATAGAATGATCTTTTTTATTTTAAATCAATGATAAAGTAGGAATGCATAAAGAAATGTGAGTGATTCTGGTGTAGAGGGTTGCTATGGTGTTCTGGGTAATTGTTTAATGGGCTAGATAAAAATAATCTCTTAGGTGTCTATATTAAATTTAGTTTCATCATCCAAATTGCAAGGTAAAAAAATAATAGCACAAACCCATCCACTTGATTTAAGATATTGTTCGTCTCTGCAGCACCAGCAGTGCAGGATGGGCTACACACTGAAGTGTAACACTCAAGGTTAAGGGTTTGTCTAACCATAAATATGAACAATGTTGTTTTCTTTAGGGAACTTTATTACATGAATATTGCCATCAGTTTCACTTACAAAAGCCTCTTCTCTCTCACACACACACACAAACACACACACACAGTTAATTTAGACTATAAAATAAAATTCATAGCACATGCCTCCTGCCCCTCCCCCTCCCAACTGCTCCTTAAAAAGGTGCTGACCCTGATTGACTCCTGTCACCATGGAAACCTTTGTCAAAAGGGAAGAGAGTGAAAGACAACTGGCTCATAAAGCATGTCAGGTTTTCAGAGAGAGACCATGTGATCTATTAATAATAAAAAACTATTGAGCAATCATGATTGCACTCATGCAATATAAATCAAAACCACTCAGCTATCTTTAATCACACACATGTCAAGCAGTGGCAGTCTATGCAGGACTGACAAAACTGTGAAGCTATGCTACAGAACATATATAACACACCGCAAAATACAATCTCTCAAAAATTTACCAAATGAATATTACAGACCACGCTTTTAGTCTCAGCCTTAGATGGTATCTTGGTACAAGATCTTTTTTACAATAGAAAGCTTGAATATTATTGGCTGATTTTTGGCAATTTCCAGAGTCAAGCAAGCAGGTTTAAATCATTTTATAATTATTAGCAGCTAGAGGAACAGATCTGCCAAAATGCCAGGTTTATGAAACACATATTGTCCTTATATAGAAAGAGTCATGCCTGAAAGACTCTCACAACATACTTAATATTTAACACATATAGAACTCTACATATTGGCAGCTGCTGCGCAGTGGGTATTACACATGTTTGTGGGTGTGCAAGATCCAATCTGCTCAGCATCATGGCCCAATCCTGCTCTCTCTCTCTCTCTCTCTCTCTCTCTCTCCATTTTCCTGTCATTCTACACTTTCCTGTGAGATAAAGGCAAAAAGCCCATAAATAAAATAAATAATCCTGCATGGTTCCAGAGCCATCCACTGTTCCATCATTTATCTATTAAGCTATATTATCTCATCAGCCCCTCCAATCTCAAAAAGGAAAATTAAATTCACGTGAAATGAATTCAAGCAGATGTTATGAAATACATCTTCTGCTTAACCTATTTACATCCACATTCAGAGCTTTGTGCCATACATCCTTTCTTTATCTCTCTTCCTGTCAGTTAAAGCTGATCTAATGAAATCCTAAAGCAGAAATTGCATGTGCTGAATTCACATCTGTTCATGTGATGAGTTAGAGAAGCTCAGGCCCAAGATCAATCTCACTCTGTCCCTGTCACGTCATGTTTGTCCCTGAACATCAGTGTGTGTGTGTGTGTGTGTGTGTGTGCATATACATTTTTTACATGCCAGGCAACACACTTGGACTAACAATCATTTTCTGCATTGGAAAGATGCTTTCATCCAAAGCAACTTACAGTGCATTCAGGCAAAACACAATTTTATCAGTATGTGCACATTCCTTTGGATACGAACATGACCTTGGCATACTAGCAGCACACTGTTCCACTTGAGCTACGGAAACAGATACAGAACAACACAACAAAAACAGATCACACTCATATACAAAAATGATAACACCAAACCCATGTATTCTAAATGTGATTAAATAAATGTGATTGATTTTGTTCCACCACAGATCACAACCGCATATACACTCAATATGCTGTTATTTCCAGTATTTGTAATGGATTATATCCTACAGTATGTAAACAAAAGCCTTTAATTGATCAAATCTGGGCATTTTTTTGCTTTTAGTGAAGGTATTTCACATTGTTCCACGACGTGGTCTAATTCTGCTTGGGCTGTGCAATAAAAACTCAGCAGGGTTGGTGACATAATGGGCTCAGAGAGCAGCACTACAACTCCTTTTTTTCATTCTGTTCTTTACGTCTGCACTCTTCATTCCTTTGGCAGCATAAGGTCCCACTTCTCCTGAAGTAGTTCCCCAAAAAACCAAAATTGAGTCTAAATAACCGAAGAACCCTGAGATATACCTTCACTTTTAGGAATAGTTTCCTCTACATTGAAATCCAAATTCAATCCAAAACCAATTAAATTCTTCTTTAAAACACAAAAAAGATATTCTGAAACATGTCAGTACCCTTAATTTTACTATTAAACTTGGCTTTGAAACTCTTAAAGGTTCATATATACAGTATATGCTATATATACTGACAATAGCTGAATCTCATTCAAATTATTTTAATAATACATATGTAAAAATTTATTGGTTGTAAAAATTGTTGATATATCTGATATTGTGAATCTGTTCCATTCTATAATAATGCACCACGTTCATTGCATTAAATTATATTTAACAGCGCCAAATCCAGTGTAATCAATTACATAAAGTGACAGAAAACATTTTTCAAGAGTTTTCCAATAGTTTAATCTCTTATACAACTGCCATAATTTCTTTATTACTGCTCTCATTTCTTTATCTTCTTTCTCCATGTCTTTTCTATTTACTTTAGCCACAATTTGCACATGCACCCTTCATCAAGTTAGCCCAGTTGAACTGGGCCAGTGTGTGCAGACGACTCCTGTGTGTAGACAGGGACCATTGATTTGTAAGCAGAGATGATCCCTAATGAAGAGATCTTCCTTCTTCATAGCCTGAGCTGATTAGATTCAGCCCAGAAAACAAGCCCTCGCTTCCAGAGAGAGAGAGAGAGAGAGAGAGAGAGAGAGAGAGATGGAGGAGAGAGAGAGAATAAAAATACACAAATGCACAGTGGTTCAGAGTGAAAAGGGAGGGATGTAAGCAACTTAAAGTGGTCTGAGCCTGCATTCATTTTGTCAATCCTCTGTCTTTAGAGACAATCGGGCCAAAGCCTGAGACCTCCAGACAATGAGACAGTGAAGCAATGAGATCCACAAAGACCTAATACACACACGCGCTAATAACCTAAAGCTGCACACACATACAATATGCTAATACTTTCTACACACTTGAGGAACTGTACTCTTCACACAAACCAGGGAGAGGACAAGACAAGAAAATAAAGCAGGGAAAGTAGGTCAGTCTCCTTTAAAGAAACATCCCTTCCATCAGAGAGAACAAGAGTCCACGTGTGAGTAAATCGCTCTCTGTTGCTCAGGTTTGACCACCCTAAGAGCACACATTTTTTTAAGACATGTATTGGAAATCTCAAACATCTGTGTGTTACTCACAGATCTTGATGCCACACACATTCTCTGTCTCACACGATGTGTCCACCAAACACTGTGAACTAAAAGCACTTAAAAGCATATGCAGCTGGAAATGAGTGTACAGTATTGTGTGTGCTATACAAGAATCATCAAATTCAGCAACACAGCCCAAGAAAATATTCCATTATCTAGTAATTTAAACCAAACAGTAAAAACACTTCAACAATACACTCAACTTTATCATTTTAAAATGTACGGGTCATTACCCTCTCAGTGGACCATGCAAAAAGGTCCTTTAGTCTTTGCTTCCTCTTGCTAGTCTTTAGGAGGGCTAGAAATCCTTTTATGAACCTTTTAAAATATCTTCTTCATGTAGAACTATATTTTTCTTTTTCTTTTTTTACTTCTCTACTATATTTGTTCCTTCTGTGCCCTTACAACATAATACATTATTATTAGTTATTTTCAAAAACTAATTATAATACTGTTAAGATAAATGTCCCATGATTGCATAAACAGTCCAGGTCAGACCGGGTTTGTAATTGCAAAATAGCAAGCAAACTCCTGTTGTCAAGTTCTTTAAAATCTCAAACTGGCTGATTATTTAAATAAATCAATGTTTTATATAATATTTAAAAATACTCAGATATTTCAATTAATTAAAATTAACATACAACATTGAATGCCCTTCTACATACAGACAAAACTTTCTGTACATGTGTTTTGTGATTTTAAATCATTATCTTGTGAATCTCCACTTCTAACAAGGCGTTTCACCAATATCCGGCTTTTCTGTGTCAGTCTCCATCTGTCTGTGAAATGAGTGTGTGTGTGTGTACTATAATGATAATCATGATGCTAATGACCTTACTGGCCCTGCAGCTATTATGAGAGACCCAGGAGAGAAGCTGACACAAACACAAAGCACACAAACTGACTATCATCCACACATGATCCTTATGTTCCTGTTCCAGTCTATATTAGTGACCCTTTAAATAAAATGAACCACAGATGTTCGGGGCAGTGGGTGAAACTATCACTCTATGATCTGCCTTTAATTGACCAGGTGTCAATTAAGTGTGTCAAAATTATGGGAATGGTGTATGACATTATTAAAACCATCAAATGCCACTGTATGAATTTACAGCTGTTGCAAAGATATATAATCTAAGCTGTAAAAGTTCCATATATTATTGCAAACAAAAAGATTTAAAGGCAAAAATATAATAATTATTAATTGCATGATTTTAGGGTAATATTTTTGACTATGGACTGATGCATCTACTGTGAGGTGAACTTCCTGTTGTCATACTGTATGACGCGAGTTTCAATTTCACAACACATTCCTGATATGGAATGTCACCATTTGTAGACAGATCCACTACAGGATAGAAGGAAATTCTATTGTTTTGTGTGTGTTTAAGAATAAAGATGTACTTATGACTACTTCTGATAATAGATTTCAGTGTGTGTGTGTGTGTGTGTGTGTGTGTGATAGAGCTGGTGAGAAGGGAGAAAGATAAACCATTAAAGAAGAAATCTGATAAAGACTTTCAGCCTCATCAGAAAACCACAGTTTAACAATTTTTTTACTGCATAAACTATAACAGTAACACCTCATTTATATAGCACATAAGATGAATAAAAATGAAACCAGCCATACCTGGCAATTCATCCGGTATAACCTGACTGTACATGTAATAATGTAGAACCTTAACCACAACTTCTTACTGACAGAAAAGATAATATCATTGGCACTAATCTGCCTTCACTTAATTGGCCTGTTGTTCCAGGTCATTGAGAATGTTTTGATTTGTTATCACATGCAGTTTAATGGGCATAGATCAAGCAGGTCTGTTTTGTATCACTGCCTTGTTGTGGAGAGTCTGGAAGAGATTATGCCACACAGCATGAAACAATGGCTGGCTGCTCACCTTGACAAGCTGGTTTGGATGGTACATTGATACAAACAAGCAATGTGGACACTTCAAAATGTGTTTGGAGGGTCCTGTTTTGCAGGTGTTGGATGGATTTGTGTGTGTGTGAGGAAGTTTGTATAGCTTGGCTTCTAAAGAAGAACCCTCCGCCACACCAACAAAAGCAAACAAAAAGTAGATCACATGGACTTGAATTTAGCAACTTGATACTGCTCTTTGTGGGTTAACAGTGACTGTGGAAATCTGTTCAGAGGATCAGTAAGTATGATTCCCGAGTGGGCCGCTGTTTCCAAGTCAACATTCCGGACCTCAGCAGCTTGTTTTGGGCGGTGCACCACAGCACTAAAGTGCACTTTACCTCTCATAAACATTGAGAGAATATATAACGATATAACATTATGTATACTGCAGAACTGGGGCGGTGACCAGATCAAAAGGACTTTTAAATGCATAGCATAGCACTTTTGGAATGCAGTAGCATCAAATCACCATCATGTCATAACAATAAATCACATGTCTTGAATTAGGCCAGATATACATATGTAATAATAAGTACCAGCGTTCTATGATATTTCCAGGTTTCCTATTACAGTACGAACCATTAAGATTCATTAATTTCTAACAAGTTTCTCAACCTGGCAGGCGCTTCTTTAATTACACTTTACATTGCAGTGATCTTGTCACAGTGGTAATTACATGAGAAGGTACAGTTTAATAATGCACAATGTACTTGTAGTTATATCATTGCTTCGTAATTACACACTGCTGTTGTCATTATATTAATGTAACACTTGAAACATGCCCACTGTATTGTGAAGTATTGTGTAACTCAGGCGGGCTCATGGGTTCACACCTGATCTGTCACTACAGCGGTTCTCTAGCATGCCCTTTAAACGGAATACCTGAGACTTTGAACAGCAAGCCTCCTCCCATTTATACTCGCTTCAGATCTGTATATAAAGACCACATATGACACAACAGAAGCTTATATGTGCTGCTAGACACTAAGATGTATTACCTGTTTATTCATACAACGTAAAATACGACCCGAAATCAATATTAGCTAATACAGACAGTAATGCCGATTTTCAGAATCTGTGGGTGAGAAACTAAGAGAAAACGTAAATGAACAAAATTACAGTCCTTATAAAAGTGGTCCGACGTAAAGAACAACGGAATATACTAATACAAAGGAGGTTTTGTATCTTAACGCGAATATTGTGTCTTACCCAAAATCATCGTCCATGGATTTGAAGAAAAATTTGTAGTTGGGTTTATTGAGGACATTTTTGAAGTCAGCAAGAGTGACGCTGTCGGCGGGTACGGGTAGTTTGATGAGATAGGGAGTCTCCTGGTCGTCGAGGTGATAGATGATCTTGGTCTCCGCCATGGCGGGCCGCTGCTGACGGACAGGCCGCGCGCATCAGCCCCACAGCGGCGCGCGCTTTCCTCCTCCACCGCGCAGCTCTCTCGAGCGCTCCTTTCTCCTCACAACCTCTGCGTCTCTGTCTTTACGCAACAGAACAACCCAGTAACCGAATATCCTTGCTGCCGTGAGTATCTTACTTTATATGTATAATTAAAGATGCTCCGCGGTGTCACTTAAGTATAAAGGAATCGTACAGGTCGGTCCACACTCACTGTTCTCCCTATGAATACTGTTGCTCCTACCTCCTCTGTCCTTTGGAAACAACTGTCGGCCGATGTGAGACAGCCCCTCCTATCGATTTAACGCTGCACTTCCTCTACAGAACGAGTTACAAACATATTGTACTGGTCCTGAGCCTTAACTTTCATCACTATTTACTTTTATAACAAGTTTACTATTATTAGATATATGTCATTAAGTCAGTGGCCATGAAGATGTATTTTTACATATTAATAACTCAAGGTTTCTGATATTGATTGTTTGCAAACAACTGGGTTATTTAATTTCATTATTATCCTTAATTATTGACCTTTTCAAGTGTTTTAAAAAGTATTTCTAAACCTCAAAATCTTGCACCTAAATAAGTCGTTGCCTTAAAGCTATCAGAAATAAGAGATTAGTGATTTATAATTAGTGTGTCAATGCTGCCATCTAGGGAAACAAAACAGTTCCTACAATGTTGTTGTATAACCCCACGGTTTCCAGTCCAGAAGAACATCTGGGGTGAATTTTTATCGTGGTCAAACGATTATTTAGTTCTAATGATTTAATAAAGTACATATTTGACATATTTGATGTGCCATTGATGACACTGATGTTTTGCGTTACACGACAAATCTCATTGTCATCTTGTACCTAGAGATCTAACGATGGCAATTACGAATGTCCAGTCACATTACGATAAACGTTTATAGGTTTCATTTTGTTGTACTTTTTAAATATAATAAAATCTCAGATGGTTAATTAATTTTAAGGGGGGATACGGTGAATTAGCATGTAGCATCTGACATAGCGAATCACTCAATAAAACGTCCCCTGCTACTCGAAACTTTTTAATTAGCAAAATATAAAAATTTCAAATGTAATTTAATATTTAATAACACATAGCCAGTTTAACTAAGATTGCAATTATCTAAAAAATATATAACGGTATATAACAATAATTATAACCGGAACAGCTGTAAACATTTTACACCTAATTCTCAGGTTTCAGATAAAATTTGCATTAAATAAAAAAAAATGTGGCTACCTTTGAATACTACCATGCTTATTAAGATGTACTAGTTCTCTCACATGACAAGATTGTATTCTGATTGTAATAGCTACAGGTGAAATCATGGATTTGTTTATATAACCATGGGAATATGGAAATGCTATAAAGAATAAAATCACCCTAATAGATTTTCACAAAGCTTTCTAAAAACAGTTCCATCATTAACTCATAGATACTGAAGATACTCTGTAAAAGACATGACATGGGTATATAGCTTTAACATAATATTAGCACACACAAGATCAACAAGGCATTTACTCAGTAAAATAGGCAATGTTGGATTAGTGTTGAAACCAAGCTTTATTGTTGGCCACACCACATGTAGACCTGACAACAGCTATTGGTTAACAAAACTGGTTGGTATTGAGTGTCAGTCTTTCTTAAGAGAATTAATGTGAAATGTACGCATGTTAAAATGTGAAATCTCAGACTTGACTAAATGCACACTGATGCGATTTATTACCTGTAAAATCTAAGCAGTGTGTTTGTAATTAAGGCCACTTACAACAATCATTGACCCATCCCCCTTACTCCAGCTGCATTTTTCCTTGTCCCATTGCTAATTTACAGGAACGTCAACTATAAAAAAAATTTAGAAAGACTGAGAAAAATGCATTGTTTTCATGAAAAATAATCATCACCAGTCTCTCAATTCCTGAAAATAGCATGTTGTAAATTTTCTGGGGCAATAATCCCAAATGCCACCCATATGGCTCAAATAACAAATACAGGCTGTTCTTGGGCAGCAGTGTTAAAAGCTTTAAAAGGCACTAACATGACTCCACCTCTCCTGTCTTGATATACCTGAGACTCAATGCTGAGTGGTTAGCACCAGGAAAGAGAGACTTGAGAAAGACTCCAGTTACCAGCAATCAAACAATAAGGAAATAGTTCACAAAGAGAAAGTTTGTATGGTCTTCTGCAGGCAAACAAAAGATTTGCCAAATTAGCAGGCATGTGCATCCAATTCAGAAGTTGCAGTTCTCAAACATTGTCTAGGCAGAAGATTTACCATGGATTGGTCCTCCACAGAACATGTCTGCTTTAATCAATGCTCAGCTAGCAAAATGAAAGTGTCTGTAATGTTGTGACATTCTCTACATGATTCCTCAGTTGAAATAGAAAACTAGCAAATGCAATGCATGCAACATTAACAAATTAGCTGATGTGCATAGTCCAGAGGAACATATGCAAAACACCCACACAAATAAACAAAGACATACACGCACATACACACAGATAATGGCTAACAAATAGTAGCCAATATCCTTGACACTGACATACCCCTATCCATATGTGTACACACACACAAACACTTGGGTAACGGTGTAATAACTATCATAAACAAGATACATGACATCTGTCTTCCACTTTGTTTCACAGCCCTGAGCAGCTTCATGTTTAGATTAGGAAAATCAGTGTTTGCATTTTTAAATAGACATCCCAGTGTTGGAGAGCATGTGCAAGTGCTGGCCACCCATGATGCATCGCTGGGGTCCAGTCTCAACCAACTTCAACTTCAACTGTGCAGTTTCTGCCCTTACAATTTCAACTCAGTCTTCCTGTTTTTCCAAAGAAGTGTCACATACTGTTTTTAACTCATGCCGACACATTGACGTCTCGCAGAGCAATAGTCCCATTGGTGGGTGGGTCTGAGGGTGATGAAGGGACAGAGGGTGGAGTTGAGAGTAAAGATGGAGCTGTGCTGGTGTTCAGAGCATTGCTTTGAAACATCATTTGCTGAAGAGTCCTCCGTAGATTAGGGTGAAGGCGGCCCTGAGTTTGATAAAACACTTCTACAGCAAAACACTTCATCACTCCTCCACACAAATCTTCGTACAGGGGCACTGTGTACATTCGCGAGGTCTGGAGGACAGAGAGGTAAAGGACAACTGATGAAAATTTTTATTAGGGGTGACAATTAAAAAAAAAAAAAAAAAAAACACAAAATAAAAAGTCCTCCCAAAAAATTAAACAGCATAAATAATGCTTTGCCTGACTCTTCATTTAAGCAAACCAGTACAAAGTCTCAATCTAGTGCGTCTCAAAGACACACTTCAACATCAACACAGTACAAGTAGTTTGCGTAAAATATATAAATAAAGACTGCTTCTACAAGTGTTAAATAAAAGCAAAAGGTTATGTGATGCATGCGATGTCCAGTCACAGCTTACTGGCTATTTTACATTTTTATATATTAAAAATAGCTCATAAAGTTCGGAACTAACATATATAAACTCCAGTCTACACTGTACTGAATACATTTACATATTCCCTAAGTACTGGGGTGAATATCTCTGCATTTACACTGCAACCATGCATGGCTCTGTTCACTTGTCTACACCTTGGAAAACTGTAATCAATACATCAATGCAGCAACAGGCAAACCGGTTGTAATTAAACATCGGTTTTCTAAAATGTAAGATTCTGAGCTAAGAGAATTTATGTCATAAGTTAATGGTTAAAGACTAGCTAGAACTGTTTTTAAAAGCACTGGAACGTGGAAATGAAACTTTTCTTCCTGTTTCATTTGGAATATAAAAGAAAATTCAGTTCATATTGAGTGGATGTGCAAAAGACTGGAAAAGGTATTACAGAGGCACTCAAATCACTGAAGCATTTTTATAAATCAGACTGTGCCTATCTATTCAAAAACTTGTGCACTCTCAATGCATTCAGGCAATAAAACAGACTGACGTGCCCACAAAAGCTCTTACAGTCAATACGGATAAACTGTCAGTTACCAACGATCAAATTTGCAATACTTTATTCAACTCACGTGTTTATGCAGAAAGCTGCGAACCCGTGGAAGATCAGGATAATAACTGTTACGCACAACAATCTGCAGCCATCGAATCTGGATTTCAGCATTCATGCCATCCACCAACGCAGAGTAGCAGCTTGACAAAAGACTCATCACCTCTGAAAGACCAGTCATATCTCACATTACAAATAAAAAAATAACAAACATTAAAAAGGAGCTGGGCTCTTAATACCTTGAGGCAGAGGTGACCGGTCTAGAACTCGGTCCAGAAAGAGAACGATCTGGAAGGTGCTCCATGAGGAGAGGTCCAATGTTGCAATCGTCTGAGGGTCAGGGGCATCTGTACCCCAAAGGTCACACAGGTGTTGGACAGGGTCTGTTAGAGCCCTACCAGCTGAGAGATCAGGTTCACATAACGGAGGACCACAGCCATTCAGCCATCGCTCAAATTCTAGTCCTAAGCAAGAGAGTAAGCAAAAAGGAGAAGTGAAAGTAGTATCAGATTTCTGTTTATTTATCCTCCATCTCTCGCAATGCTAGCGTTGCTTTGACCCCCTCACTGTGTGTTATGACTGCCTCACCAGGAAAATTCCTAACTAAGGACAAATTGAACACAGTGAAAAGAGTAAATATGTCTCTTGTGAGTGAGTTAATCATCGTCTCTGATTGTTTAGGTGCTGGGTAGTTTGTGCAAATTACCTTCTCGTTGAGCGACACAGCTCTCCTTTAGCTCTGGGAAAAAACCAAGAAAGAAGTCCAGCAGATCCTGAGCAACTACACTGCTGAACCTGAACTTCTCCACATAGGCCTACACAGCAAAGGATGAAAGCATTTAGAAAAATGATGACAGTTTTTTCTTAGTCACTTAAGTATATTATGGGCATCAATGTCCATGTTGTGATTGGGTAGAGTACACTTTATGTTGGCTTCAAAAGCATCTAAATAATTGTAAATTAATGTTTTGTGTTTCTTACCCTAAGGAAAGTATCAAATCTTTTGATGTCACCGCACAGCTGAGAAAGATAGGAAACAAAGCAGAAGCCTTTCTCATATGTGAACAGATTCATTAGACTGCTAGGATTTACACCTGTGGAGAAAGAGATGGTAAACACACAACATGGCACACTGACCTTATGATTCATGGCTTTGAAACTTCACATATGCATTATAAATACTTGGGCACATTTTCCAGACAGGCTGAACTGAGGATTTTCCTAGCTTCTGTTTTTCTGAAATTTGAGTAACGAGGAATTTTTGAGCATTTTACCACAAAGCTATTTCAGGTGTGTGGAAAAAACACCATGTGCCAAACTAAGAGGCTGTAAAAGACGCATAAGAAAGCAGATTAATATTGTTAATAATAGGCTGTACCTGGCTCAAATTTAGCCTGCAGTTTACTGACGGGATTGTTGTCTCCAAGAAGACGCATTTGTCTGTGAAGAGCATCTAGACGGAACACTGTTTCAAGACAGGTAAAGGCTTCTCCTACATCAGAAATATGAACATATTTAACATACATATTTAGAAATACTAATATAGGAAAGCTGTTGTGGGGTATGGGTTTACATGAACCACTGCAAATTTATGGTGCAAATTTATACCAACTGGAACTGCTTTACACAAGTATAAAGATATGTGCATGGAATGTATACATAAGTCCTGTACATCTAGCATTAGCATAGCAATGTTCCTATGTATGGAATGCAAGATATGAGAAAGGATGCACATACCATAGGCCTCTGTGGTAATACGTCTCTGAGCGTAAGTGGCCAGACCCTCACTGAGCCACATCTCCTCCCAGGTGGCATTGGTGACCGAGTTGCCAAACCAGCCGTGAGCAATCTCATGAATGACATCAATCAGCAGAAATTCCTGACTCTCCAGTATGGAGGAAATGATGAAGGTAAGACAGGGGTTTTCCATGGCAACAATTGGAAAGGACGGAGGAAGGAACACTATATCATACCTGTACAGAGAGAGACATACCAATAAATGAATAGCCCAGAAAAGCTTATTAAATTTAATTAAGCAGTGGATTCATTAACAAACAGTATTAGGCTGATTCAATTAATTATTGAAAGGCATATTATAAATTAAACTGACCTTCCCCATACATAAGGTCCAAAGAGCCCCTCTGCCACATTGAGCCAGCGCTCCACACTGCCACCCAGCTTACTGACCGCACACTTCAAAATGCAGGGCTCTGCCCACACACGACTCCTGAGAGCAGAGAACAAAGAGACTATAGCCCATGATAATAATGTACCTTTCTTAAAAAAACAAATGCAAACTTCTGCATTGCTCTTTGGTCCTGGCATCAATCCAGTTCTCGAGTATATATCTAATTTTTTGTATCTTTGTCTTCTCACTCTTCGCTAGCTATCACCAATAAGATTGACACACTACTCTGCTTAAACTAACCTTGGCCCAATGTCCGCATGCTGTAGGTCTCCTGCCACCAGGGCAACTAGGTAGGCTGGTACAGGATATTCCATGGAGAACTGGAAAACCCTGTCCTGTTTAGAGTATGCACTTCTTGAGGCACTCATCAACACTGTAAAGCCCTCTGGTACCTGCGATGATAACAGATTGCAAACAGTCATACACACACGTGCAAAAGTATGCCACAAACACAAAGCAAAACCAGAAAACAACAATTAATCTGAATCCATCAATGCTGCTCAGGTGGACATCAGCAGCTTGTGGACTTACCCTGACAGTGGCAGAGTAGGTGCTTTTTACAGCTGGTGTGTCAAAGCAAGGAAAAAAAGACCGATTGCAAACAGAGTGTCCCTGTGTGAAGACCAATGGACGAGTCTGTCCACATGTCAATTCTGTATCCAACCACCAGATCTGATAGAAGGACCGGAGAATAATAAGGTAAGTGAGAAGCTTTAACAAATAAATGTTCTTTGCAAGACAAATACTTGAACAAAAGCAAATTCACCAATACTGCTTAAAGTAACAACTCAATTTTGCTTAGTGTCACTGATACCTACATCAGTAGGTGCAGTCTGCAGCTCTGTAATTTGTTCATTTAATTATTGTGTTAAAGTGCCAAAGGCAAATGTGTTGTAAATCCACTATAAGATAAAATGATAAAGCGTTGCAGAAAAAAAATGACAAATACCCACATATATGTAAGCGGCTTATGGTATGTCACTACACATAACATAAGAGGTATTGATAAGGTGATTAATACTGAAAAAGAACATTATATACATGTTCAAAATGAGAGCACACATAGTGGGCAATGTAATGCTCAGGTTACAAACATATAATAATAAAAAAAACGAATAAATAAAAACAGCGTTTTTGTAATGAGCATAGATATGAACCTATCAATCCTCTGTCTAAACATGGTTGACATGTCTGATGTCATAATCATGACCTGGATAACTCCAGTTATCTACTTAAGGCGACATGTCACTACACTGAGGTCAGTCTTATCAGTATAGCTCAGACTTTATACAGTATTTCATCTTTATCCGTGTGTTTAAATGGGGTGATACCACAAACACGTTACAATGCTAAAGGACCCCTTTACCTTGGCAAAATACAGCCCTAAAGATGAACGGGACAGAAAGTAACAGGGTATTAGGAGGGCATTATTATCATAAATGACCTATTCATGTCATATTTAGCGCATATAAAATTCCAACCGTGGGTACAATCGCCACGTATAACAAAGTTATAATTAGCCTGTATAAACCGCATATCGCCAGCTGTCACCATGTTGACCTTACCGCAGGGCCGTCTGTTGTCGTGTAGCGGATGGTGACACGGAAAGCCCGGTGGGGCCGGATCACGGCGGCCGGGAGGCTGATGTTCAGGGAGGATCCGTAATCGGTAAACGCTTCCACTCGGTAGGTCAGCGAGATAAACACATCAGGACTGCCGGACGCGCCGGGCACCTTACAGTCCACGGAATGAATTAATAAGGAAGGATGCGTGTCCAGAATGAGAGACTGAACACCGGGCTGGACCAGCGTAAGCTCCAGAACCTGCCATCCCGTCATCCTTTTAACGGCGAAGTTTAGGTGGAGATCAAGGTGGAAATGTCGGAGTTTAAAGCTGTGGAAGTTGGACGCCGACGCGATATCCACCAGGCGACAGTGTGCCAGACTCCGGCCGCTTTCGCAGGACTTACCGGGCACCGTCAGCACTTTCCGACAGCAGCACAGCGTCGGCCGCGGCAGCTCGGCCATTGTAAAGTTTGGCGAATAAATACACGACGCGGTGACGACGTCGGCAAACTTTTAAACGGCGAAAGCACGCAGCCGTTCTCGGCGGACAATAAATGAACAAGCAACCGAGTTTGTTACATTGTTGCTTTAGTTAAAGGAGGCTGGACTGTCGGCATAGCAGGGAAACGAATGCAAGAAATGGCAATAAAACGACCAGAAAGCAGTAAATCAAGCATTAAAAACAAAATTCTACGTAAAATCCATCAGAGCTGTAGACACGACTGAGTTCAGCTTTACGACCTCCAACTATAGCCGCATATATATGCATTTCCCCAGTCGTTACGGCTCACGGCCCGTTCAAAAAGCCGACTGAGAACGAGAAGAGACGCATAATACAGTCCTAATGAGCGAAACGATCTGAGTTAAGTGACTCCCAGAGAAAACAGGAAGTAAAAATAGGGGAGGAAATTACTTCGAGACGGCGAAGTTTTAAAGCTGTAAGGGGGCGCTGCTGAGCTCGCCTCACACCTCATACTGAAAATCAACAGCACCGTCCACCAATTGCTTGCATAATAATTACTTTAAAACAGAGATCAGAGCCAGAGCCATACATTAGAAACAGTGGTGAAGCCCAAAATTGCTATAGGTAACAGAACAATCAACACCCCCATATATCGAAGGATATGACCATAGAACAGATTCATTAACTATTCCCATTGGATCAGCACACTTAAAACACACTGAGAGGTCATTCAGAAATTCAGTCTGTTATACTCGTCCTCATGTCACTCAGAGTAGGATTTTGGGGGACCAGTGGTTGCCAAGTTTAGAAAAAAAAACGAAACTAAGACCTTGGAAGTCCTTCGTAAAAATAAGCGTTTCACAGATCCATGCTATGCATGTTAATATGTTTTAAGTAATGTGTTGGTGGATATGACAAATTATGCTGACATTAATTTATGGGTAAACTGTCCTTAAGATGACCTCCCCAAGGACACAATGGTAACGGTCTGAAACAATTCCTATAATTTCTCAACAACATTATAGGTTTCTTCAGGGTTTTTTATTGGATGTAATAAAACTAATAAAATATAACCACAGTAATGATGTTAAATGTATTTAATATTTCTGCAATATTTGTATATTGCAGCAACTGATGGCATAGACGATGGTAGGAAGAAGGTATCATATACAAACATGATACTGTTAGCTTCTCAACAGCACAGCTCCATTTACAAGCACACTGATGTAATTGCTGAGAGTGTTGCTTTCCTTTATCATTCTGGACACCTCTGCTGTCATTGTGCAGAGGTATTTATGAAGACACAGAGCACTACTGTGTTTATTTTCTTTAATCTAGTTTATTTTGTGAGATGTATGTAGATTATAAGATTAAATCTTACCCTTTATTTACTCATTAATGGAATTTCATTCACTCATTAAATCTTTTTTATTTCTTATCAACATAAAGAATATGTCATTTTTTGGAATACTCTATGACTCACATTTATCGCTGTTTACTAATATTTTCACCCTTTTTTTGCATTGTCATAATTGTGCCATGTAATAAAAGTGAATTCAAGGTAATTATTTTAAGCAATAGCAGAACACCAGGATGTTTTAAAGAAAATAAAGACAGCGGCTCTGAGAGTGAATCTATGAAAAAGCATGTCAGTTACTCTCCTACTACAGTTACTAAAATGACCATCAATAGTCTAAGGTCTGATATCACATTTACTCCTGAATTGCAGAAACAGACACAGAAAGAGTAAACCTAAAATAAATTTATTGAGACTGTGGAGAGTGTGCTCTCTCCTCCTCTCATTCCACCCTTTTCACAAGGCAATAAGAAACCATGCTAAGGCTATGCAAATGAACAGAAATGACAAACAGATGGGTTCTGATGAGGGGACATGTTCAAAATCCGATTTCCCTTCATGCAGATCGCAAATGACCATCACAACCTGATGCAGGAGTTCCTTTTATCGTGATCTTTTTGTACCAAAGCTGTGTAAGACAACGTAACACACACAAAAACAAAAGCTTGCTTAAGCAAGCAAATCTGGCCTATTAAGATTCTGCTTGACAAGCATCTCTTTTGGGATAAAGTATTTGTCAGAGACCTTCTACCAGCAGAGGAAGCAGGTGAACTCCTCAGTGGATGCAAAGTGCAACAACAAGTCAAAATGAAAAATGCATTCATACATAAAAGAGCAAAAACGACCACATAAAAGGAAAAACAAAAGGTACAGGCAAAACATTAACAGTGGAAATAGGCTATAAATATACAAGGCCTCTAGGCTATAGAAGACTGAATCCTTGGTGTGCTAAACAAGGATACAGTAAAAAAGCAGCACTGTTTCTCTTAAAAAGTCCCATCTATTCAGTGCTTATACAACACACCTGTGCCAGAGTTTAGGGTTCAAGTCACAAGACAACAGTTACACGTGAACTGAAGATGGTCAAGTTGTCAAAAATATTAAACAGTAATGAAAGATGATACATCTGAATGTATATATACACATTACATACTGTACATACGCAGCAGAATCAATACAAAAGGACTCTGCAACCACCTTGTAAATATATATACTCATATAAACAGAGATATATACTCTGAAACATACCAGTTTGCATGGATGGAACTACATGAAAACTGTTTTCCCTCTATTCTGTAAATAGCATTACAGTTTCAGTGTTTCTTGACCTAACCATTTAAGCTCACAAGTAGTACATCTTAACAGGCATGCCTCTAGTGACAGCCCATGAGTTTCATGGAAATACAATAATCTCCCTCCCAGGTTCCTACAGGCCTGAAGGAGGGAGCAACATTGAAGCAGCAATGACTGGAATATTAATGGAGAATGTTCCCTTCAGTCCTCAGGAGCGGAACCTTGGCTCGGACATCCTTTAGCCTCTTACAGAGATTTTGTTCTCCACTGCTGCCAGCATTGCACAGAAGCGAGAGTTTTCATTGGCCAGAAGCTTGGACGGCTCGTCGAATTCCACCACCTGGGTCAATAAAAGACCAGAAGTCAGAAAACAGAGGAACCACAGAAAAGGAGCTTCCTTCATCAAATTTACTTAAAAAAACATGAAACATTGTGCACATCTTCTAATAATATAAACAAATTTATAATACTACAGACAAGCCCAAAGTATTTAGTAATCCATGGCATACTCTGATGCTTTACAACTAACGTAGATATTTACTCACTCAAAACAAGCCATTATAATTAAGACACCATACCTGGCCCTGATTGAGCACCATAATACGATCACAGCTGAGTACTGTGTGCAGTCTATGTGCAATAGTCAAAGTGGTGCAATCCTGGAATGCATTACGAATTGTCTCCTGAATTAAGCAATCTGTTTCTGTGTCCATAGCTGCTGTGGCCTCATCCAGGATCAGAATCTAAAAATTTGAAGGAAACAAAGTGGATGTCCTGGTTAAATGGGACAACGTCTGTTCTAAGTTCTCTCCTAATCCCCAATAGGCAAGATCAAAGTCAGTCTTATAAAGCCAAGAGATTCTGTTAGTGCAGGAAAAGAGAACTATAGTCTTTGATAAAGCTCACCTTGCACTGTCTCAGGAGAACTCTGGCCACACAAAGCAGCTGCCTCTCACCCACAGAGAAGTTCTCCCCGTTCTCCACCACCTCAGACTCCAGCTTCAAGGGCAGCTGAGACACCTAAAAACAACGAGGAGACACAAGACATTGAATTACAGAGATGACAAAAAGAACAGAGACAGTAGGCGGAGAAGAAAAATGAGTAATCTGAGACAAAACCAGAGCTTTTGCACTGCGTGTGACAGACACAATGAAAGGAGGTATAGGGCTAAATTTGTAACATAAAACTACTTTTGCTTTAACTGTTAAATGTGATATCACTTTAGCTTGCGATTAGTTTTCCTTGGCTTACACATTCTTTCATGTGTGTCCTCTCCAGAGCATCCCAGATTTGCTCCTCGGAATACAGGTTAAAGGGATCCAGGTTAGATCTGTTTGAGAAAACATCAGAAAAACACTTAAGGTCTTTTCAAATTGTTTGTGTTTTATTATTCCACAATGCGTTGAAGTTCTCCACAAATTGTGTATGTATGTTAATCAATGTCAAAGGCATAATACGAGTCCTACCTGACAGTACCACTGAAAAGCACAGGCTCCTGTGGAATGATTGACAGCTTGCTGCGCAAATCTGCAAGGCCAATGTCACAGATGTTGACGCCATCAATCTTAATGGAGCCACCACAAGGTTCTACCAACCGGTAGAGAACCACTCCTAGAGAAGACTTCCCTGAGGACAGAACACAGGACAGATTTTAAAGACACTTTACCATTTTTAATCACAGAGTATATTTCATTGCTCCATTTATAATTGTAGTCATTTTAATGCTATCTAGTACATTTATGCTAAAAGTGCAGTAAGCAAATTCTAAAGTCTGAGAAAGGCTGTTGAATATTGAAATCAACACCCAAACAAACAATACTGTAAATATTTGTTGATGTCTGTTCTGTGTGTGTTGGGAAAATAAATTTATTTGTATCTGTATTTGCACACAGTCCTGGCTGTGTAAATAGAAGAAAAACAAACTGGATCGGACCAATTCCCACAACATCGTAACACTCTTGTATCAGCAACTAAGCTTGTGCGCTAGCTGATATTAATTGTCTGTGCTGCAAAGAGTGTTTAGTTATTTTGAGGACACAGCAATAATGGAGGCGTAAGTTTTAGTTGTCAATTTCAAGTATTAACAGTATTCACAACTTTGCACTAACATGTCTTCAGTTATGATAAATGCATATTTGGCA